>VMBQ01006691.1:31350-56438 GCA_007657795.1 Dreissena rostriformis | reverse complement strand
CCGCGCGGATGGACCTTATCAACATCGAAACGCACACATACATCACTATCTCATTAATGCTTTCTATATTTTGTAAACATTATATCTAAAGTTGCTTTCCCTTCGCTGACAAAGCGCAATCTACAGACCAATAGCAGAGACGCGTGGTACCGACCGCGGCCGTCAATATAGTGTACGGTTTCGCATAATCAGTAGAAACCAATACATCACGCTACCGTCCGCGGATCGATCCGTGCTCCTACAGACGACATTTTTCTGAGCAGACGACATTTCGCCTGATCAGAAATCGCGCGCCAATAAGTGGGTGTGTTTATGGTGGCGATTTGTTGACATAGGCAAGTCAGCGACAGCGCATGGGCGGAGACAGCAAGCTTATTTAATTTAACGCCATCTTTCGCTCTCGATGACAAAATATTTGATGCAGCCTCGCTGTCACTTATAGCCTTATCTTGTCACTGCGTGTTTTCTCTTAACACTTACGGTGTAAAAATACACTTAGTTAATGTTTCAACCGAGTAAATAACTATCAAATGTGTTAATAACTTAAGTATGACTAAATAATTTAGCGTTTCATTTCGAGGAACTGATTTCTCTTTAATGTCAATTATTAGCTGCTCTCTTAACATGGAAACCTCAACGCGGCACGATATGCACGGGGATATTATGGTCAACGAGCATTCCGCATTTTCACGTGCCCATCAACACTCACCACGGGATCAACACGAGAATGCACGAGAATCACCGAGCACGAGCGAGTTTAATAGCATTTTACATCCAGGTAAGTGTCGAACATAATCATAAAATTACATCCAGTGCAAACGATGTATATATATATATATATATATAGTATTTCAAGAACAGTGCTTTTAAAAATGAATGCTTTCATTGAAGACTGTGAGAATTGTATATTGTTTAATAAATTGTTTTGTTTTTAAACCAATTACATTTAGAATACAATGTAAATACACATAAACTTATTGGTCTTTGCATATCAAATAACTAAATACAACAACATATCATACATACACGAAAAGAAGTTCAAGACAGCATGTTTAAGGATGTATTTATATAAATATAATATTATACATACTATAATGTATGTATTCACCTGCCAATTTGTAGTAGAATATCCGTGTGTATGATATTATGAAAAGAAAGTTCGGAAACGTGATTTCATATTCTAATGGGAAATGTCTTAACGATGTTTTACGGAATACATTTATTAATATTGTTGTTGTTTATTTTATATTTACAATATATTCAATAGCATTTATATGAAAAATAAGATCAAAGCTAACACAATAAGTTCTTATAGATAAAGTGTATCATACCACTGGCTTTAATTTAAAGATTGAACAAAGTATTATCACTACATGGTAATTTAAGAAGGTACATCAACGACTTTGGAATAATCATGCGAAGTAATTACATTGAAAATAACAAGACTGTGCAGATATGTGTTTTTTAAGTTAGTCTATAATTTCAAACGATTTGAAGTTTGTCTTGAATTGCGATGCCGCATACGTGTATCCTGCAAATACGTGTTTAATTGCGGAATTTGTGTACGCAAAATTATAAAGGACGCATTCGTATTAACCCATTTATGCCTAGCGTCTAGAAAAAAGGCCTTGGCAAACAGCGTAGACCCAGATGAGACGCGGCATGATGCGGCGTCTCATCATGGTCTGCGCTGTTTGCTTAAAGGAATTTCCGTAAGAAATATTCTCAATATGGAAATAAATATATTAGACATCCCTAATTTTGGAAATAAATTAATCCAATTTAGGGAGAGTCCACTTGGTATAAATGGGTTAATTATTTATAGCTTGAAAATATCAAAGTAATTTATGATGGGATGATTAAGATACGATAAGGATAAGATGATTATGATGCGATAATGATGATGCTTATGATGATGATGATGCTTATGATGATGATGATGATGATGATGATGATGATGATGNGATTTTCGCTACGAAAAGACATCATTTAAACGAAAAATTCCATTAAAGCGGAAATTGTCGTCCCTGATTATCTGGGATGACAATTTACGCACAAGAATTTTGCCCAGTTTTCTCAGAACGCGACACATATAATTTCAAAACGCTTTGAATTTGTCTTGGAATGCAATGCCGCATGCGTGTGTCCCGCAAATACGTGTTTAATTGCGGAATTTGAAAATAAAAAGGACGCTTTCGTATTAATAATTTATAGCTTAAACATATCAAAGTAATGGGTGCTACGATGATGAAGGTACGATGAGGATCGTGATGATTATGATGCGATAATGATGATGGTGATGATGATGATGATGCTTATGATGATGATGATGGTGATGATTATGATGCGATAATGATGATGGTGATGATTATGCGTGTCTTTGTGTCGCCGCATACACGTGGCTATATATTGCGATGAAAAGCAACGTGTTTGCTTTTTTTAGGCGACGTACGCACGCGTGGATTTAGGTTTAATATTGCATGTAACTGATTTATTGTAATACAATTTCGTTGTGAAAAAACTCGTAATGCCATTCAATATATTTTCTGTTTAACCTCATTGTTAAAAGTTTATGAAACCGAAAAAAGGTATTTTTACTGCCTCGATCGGTGCTGGTGTAGGTACTTTTTTTCACAGAAACTCCATCAAGAGTTTTTATTGTTCCATCAAGAGTTTGTATTGTTCCATCAATAGTTTGTATTGTTCCATCAAGAGTTTGTATTGTTCCATCAAGAGTTTGCATTGTTCCATCAAGAGTTTGTATTGTTCGGAAACTCCATCAAGAGTTTGTATTGTTCCATCAAGAGTTTGTATTGTTCCAACAAGAGTTTGTATTGTTCCATCAAGAGTTTGTATTGTTCCATCAAGAATTTGTATTGTTCCATCAAGAGTTTGTATTGTTCCATCAAGAGTTTGTATTGTTCCATCAAGAGTTTGCATTGTTCGGAAACTCCATCAAGAGTTTGTATTGTTCGGAAACTCCATCAAGAGTTTGTATTGTTCGGGAACTCCATCAAGAGTTTGTATTGCTCGGAAACTCCATCAAGAGTTTGTATTGTTCGCGGAATGCCTGACTTAACAATTATTGCGATTCTGTAATATCTCCCTAATTATAAACAACTTCAAGTATGAATTAGTAACATATATGTGAACGATAAACATGAAGTCCTTTCAACAATAATCCCATATGCACGAGAACGCATACACGCTTGACTTTATAAACTTATATAAACATAATTGACCGTGTCGAAAAAATAAAGTTTCACGTTATGACAATCTGTCCGATAATGGAACAGTTGCCCAACTGTCCCGCACCGCGACGCAGTTTGACTTGATAAAATATAAAAGCTTTTTTGTTGCAATCATGGACATTTTGGTCATTGGTCGTCAAACGATTGTTTAGAAGTTACAACTGACAATATACACGTTCAGGGTTACATAAATTGTGTATAGTTATTTCATAGATATAGGCCATATAAATTTGATTTTATGTTTAGCGTCCCTTGCCTTTTTGAAACCTATCAGCCAGGAAGAAATTAAACAACTATTGTTTTTTATTATTAATACTGTCTCATGACATAAGTAAGTGTATATACGCAAAACAATATTCACCAAAATATAAACTAATTTTAGTGATGAATTTAAACTGTGATACGACTTTTTGCACAATACTTTTGTAACTATTGATAAAAATAACATGAATATATCTTTAATCAATCTTTAGCATGGGAATAAAATCAACATCACAGAGTAGTTTTACAATGAATGGATACACATTTAGAAAGTGTAAGGCCACACACAATGTATCCGTTGTTCAACGGATTCTGGTCCCAATGATTTTAATCGAAATAAAAAATAAAAAAATAAATCCAACGAACATTTTAACAAATTCTTGTGTTTTAAAATGAGAAAACAAAAAATATGTATATTACAGAAAAATGAATGTCACCGATAAAACAGAATTCTAAATCAGAATAGATTAAACCATCAATTTGCTGTTTGATGAGAATAGTTTCGTGTCCGGTGTGTTGTCCGGTGTTTAATTTTTGAGATTACTAAACAATATGATTTGCCTTGACAACCGTCCAACATAATTCTCAAGTAAATCAAAACACTTTAATACCAATCCATCGTTGTTTTGTGTTGTTGTTGTTGTCGTTGTTGTTGTTTTTGTTAGTTTTATTTTCTAACTGAACTTAAAAGAAAATGCCATGCTCCATTTTTAAAGACAATTGCCTAAATAAGGCTGTATATAAATAAATCTCCTGCAGGTTAACGATTTTAAATTAGTTATTCTAAGAACCAGGATATCTCTTTGCCGATGTTGTAAAACAATTACTGATAATCGTGTGTTTGCATTGAATCCCATCGGCGTTGTCGGCATATCCGTCATTGCATGCGTTTATGCACTTTAATTGTAGATTTACTGCATCGAAAAGATAAATAGACGCTCAACAAATAATCGAATTTGTATCTCCTAATGTGTGTTTAGATTATGGTGCGGTTAATATTCATTGTGTCACATAGCGACATACCGACTTGGGCCGTTAAGTGGTTATTTCCAGGCGTAAAACTGAGCCCTAAATCATTTTAGCCGCGAAATGGCATTTATTATACCTATTTTCGCATGACGCGGCTCATTTATACGACATATAAATCATTCCAACACGATAAACTCAACTTCTACTTTTCAAGTTAAGACACAACAAGACGTAGGTTCCTGGAATATGACACCGATGTCAAGTATAAACGAGAAGATGCGTTACTAGGGCAATTTCGTTCAGGGATCTTTTCTATGTAACTGTATTTAATGCTATTTCACAACAAAGATTACTCAGGTAGAACGTCAATAAATGACGTGTTGAAATGATTTACTAAAACCATTCCGTATAATTTCGGATGCGCAGTTCGGATTAAGGAAAGGTCAGGCAGGTGTTGATGCGATTTATATATTTATATCGATTATACAAAGTTAGTATAATGAAAATAAACGTGTGTTTATTATATACGTTGATATCCTAAAATGTTTGATAGTATATGACGCAATGCATTATGGTTGAAAATGTTTAAGTCTGGTATACAAGGCGGATTGCTTAGAATCGTGAAGGATATGTGTGCGACTGTTAAAGTGACAGTCCGCGTGATAGATCGTTGTTTTGCATATAAATCCTATAGCGAGAAATAAACTTTACATAAATTCATTGAAATATATTTTTTATCGAGGTTGATTGACATCGAAACCCTGGTCAAAATCGGTTTTGAATCGATAAAATAATATATAAATGATCATAAATACATGCAATCGGCGAAAATCATTGCAGTGTCGCAAATTATGCAAATTATATCTATATTTAGCTTTCGCTAAACATTATTAGCATATGGAAGATAAATACACAGATTTAGCAAAAACTTACCGTTGCAACTCAGTTTCCGTCTGTAACAGATGTATTTGCATTTGTTCTTACCTTCTCTCCGCTAAATTCGCCCGTATTCGCAATTGTGTGTGTTAATTCAATTTTTATTTTATATTGTCATATATGCACCGACTTAAAATAAAAATTGAATTGAATTGAATTGAAAGGTTTGAATAAACGTGTCGAATCATGAATATTAATTTGGTCGTTTTCGTACTTTACCGTACTCGACCCCAAAATAAAAATCGCTATATTGTTTGTTTTCAACCGATTTCAACCGGATTGTCAGAGATATCCTCGATTAAAAACACGTTTTCTTACGATTCTGCCAATATATATATATATATAAAAAAATTCAGTCTTGGCATTATTTTTTTTGGGGCACTAGCCCGATCGGGCTACCAGCTTGAAAATTTCACTAGCCCGAATAAATTTTAACTAGCCCAAATTAAAGTTAAAATTCTGTAACATTTGTAACTATGTCAGTCTTGGACCTAACCCACTCCATCCGGTAATAATACTAGTTATAGAGTCTAGAGAGATCAACTTATTACACTGTTCAATAAGCATCTACTCAATGAGTGCCCAATGGAGATTACCGATTCAGTTCTGAATAAGCTACTATAGCAGGGGTGTCAATTGTCACAAATGTGAAATCCGGAAAATTAGACTGAGGGTATGGGGCCCGCACGTCCCCAACCACGATAAAGGGCAGAGCTTCCCCCAGCCCTAACTTATTGTACTTGTTTTTATTCTTTCTAGTTGCAATTACTGGTTAATATTTATTCTTTAATCTGATCTTGTCAACTATTTGTTACACATCAACCGAAACTGGTGACTCGAGGATACAATGCAAAATAGTATAAACCAGACCATTCGTATCACCGCATGTGTATTCGTCATTGTATAGAAAATGTTATAAAGAACGTCGAAAATAAAAAAAATAATAATTAAAATCGACGAAAAATACTGTTTCCGAAAAAAAGAATGTCCGAAAGATGTACGCGTTTTGCACATGAAACAAAATGTGCATATCGNGTACTTTAAAGTGACAGTTCGCGGAATAGATCGTTGTTTTGCATATAAATCGTATAGCGAGAAATAAACTTAACATAAATTCATTGAAATATATTTTTTATCGAGGTTGATTGACATCGAAACCCTGGTCAAAATCGGTTTTGAATCGATAAAATAATATATAAATGATCATAAATACATGCAATCGGCGAAAATCATTGCAGTGTCGCAAATTATGCAAATTATATCTATATTTAGCTTTCGCTAAACATTATTAGCATATGGAAGATAAATACACATATCTAGCAAAAACGTACCGTTGCAACTCAGTTTCCGTCTGTAACAGATGTATTTGCATTTGTTCTTACCTTCTCTCCGCTAAATTCGCCCGTATCCGAAAATTGTTTGTGTTAAGGTTTGAATAAACGTGTCGAATCATGAATATTTATTTGGTCGTTTTCGTACTTTACCGTACTCGACCCCAAAATAAAAATCGTTATATTGTTTGTTTTCAACCGATTTCAACCGGATTGTCAGTGATATCCTAAATAAAAACAAGTTTTCTTACGATTCTGCCAATATATATATATATCCGCGAACTCACTTGTTAAATCATCATCATCATCATCTTATTCAGCTTTTTTTACTTAAAGTTTAACTTAAAGGATAACATAAACTCAAGTTTGAATAAAGATGATATTGTGTTCATTTTACTAGTATTTCATAATAATTTGCTGATGGCATTGCTTTTTCATGCAAGTAACCTGCTGAAGTTCAAACACATTTAGATAACTTATTTTTATATTGCAACATTCTAAACAATGAAAATATCATAATTCATTTTTTTTTACAAACCAGCTTTACACGTTTGTAATAAAGGTTATACAAATTGGGTCTTTAATGACAAGAACAAGTTAAATAATTTTGAAATTGGTTATGTATTTGCAAATCCAAACGTTTTGCAAGTAAATAGGTTTATGATCGAGTTCAACAGTAGACTTGTTGACAATTTTAGACAAGAGTGGTGTGGTAAAATGAATAACACTTCTGTATAAGATATGTATTCTTTTTTTTAAAACCTTTTTGGAACATGAAGAATATTTAGACTTTGCTTCCTAGACGACTGCACTTTTTTATGTAAGTTTAAGAGTCTTTCAAGTTGGCATTTTCACTTTATGATCGATGATACAAAATAGAAGGACTTTCATAATAAAACTGTCCATATATAAAGTTGTCTTTCAATTCAAGTTATGTAATAAAACTCAACAAGACTTATTGTTCCGGTTATCGCGCGTGGGTGCGCAAATACGTGCACGCATACGAGTGCGCATGTCAATCCACGTGTGTTAAAATATGCTTTTTGGTGGATATGCGTTTAAATAATTTTGAATGCGCATGTAGACGAAAAATGTAATTACCCGTCACTTTCGTACAGTCAATAATTGTAACTTTAACTATTCAACAAGAAAGACACATCAACCACTGTAACAAGATTTAAGAATGCCTCCGAAATCATCATGCATGAGCTTTCCTTGTCGGAGCCAGGAAAAGGATTTACGAAATCCAACTAAATTAAATTAACTGTCCTACAAAATAACGCGACAATCACATAACAGGAAACTATCGCAGACGCGTCTTTGATTTCCAGGTTTCTATTACGGTAGATCTAATTTGCGCCCAATTAGCATTCTGATGGTTGCCGTTCTTAGAACCAGCCTTTCAAGAGACTACAATCCTTGGATCAGGTGTGGCGGCCACTAATTTCCATCTCGAAATCACATCACTTCACGCCCGGCGAACGCTAAACTAGCGGCCACTTTGTTACCGCTTGAAAAGAAGCAACGTCAGAATTTCTGCGATTTGGACAAATGACATTATTCGGAAGAACTCAGGGCGGTTCTTTATAGCTTTCCGACTCACTGATGACACTTTAATAAAGTTATCCGATGTCGTTATTGACGACAAAGGCGAAAATGGTGTTTGCGCTGATTAGCCGAGCGGTCGCTTTTAACAAGGTTTCTATCAGAGGCAATAAAAGACATATTTGATTTTCACAGCGTAAATTAGATAATGCGGATTTCATCTTTCACGGCGCTGGGACACGGGCTATAATGATGGACGCACGACCGAGCATAGAAATTGGACGGGGGACAAATGTGGAGGCGCAAATGTGACTTGTGAAAACATATGTGACTTATGCCAACTCATGTAGGTCGTTAGAAGTTTCTTGTCGTGCACTTTGATGAAATAAGTATTGTATGAACATTCATCAAATAAATATGCGAACGGTAAAATCTATGTAAACCTGTTTTAAATATCTGTATGTTCAATCTTGCACAGTGGTACGTTAATAACGAATAATATTGTAGGAATAAATTTGAGGTAATAAAGCCCAAAACATATCATTTACAGAATATGTTTTTATTGTAACACTATTAATGCGATATGTTCATAAAATACGGTAGGTTATAACAATATGATCTGCATAGTGCATACATTTTAAGGATGTGATTAAAATCCAATGGCGACAGTGCCTACTTGAAAATCTAAACATAATGCTACAGCATCGCTATGTAGCATATACACGTACGTTTCAACGAGTTATTCATTGACATAGTTTAACACGGTCACAATAAATCAGCTTATGTCAAATGCCAATAGCCCAAAGCCGAAAAACTATCAGGGGCCAGATGTTCCTTTAAGAGTTAATTTTCGACCGCTTTTATCTTTGGAGTGCCCGCGAAAAAGTACCACTCGAAATTTCGCATCGATGACAAAACGCCCCGCTCTTCACTAGTGATTAAACATTTTGCAATACTCTATTTTCTTCCAAATTTGCCATCTTTCAAATATATACGTCCACGCGTGTGCAGGAAAATTTAAATATTCATTAAATGGCAGTTTCAACGTAAACAGTTCATTTCAATTCTTCAATTGCGCATTTCGAATGAGATAATTAAGCTATTGTCTGCGAACTTTCTTACATTTAATAGTTTAATCCCGACACCTTTGAATCTTTAATCATTTGTCATTCCATATTCGTACCACTGACTGCTCGTTCTAAGTCTATGATTCGCGCACCAAGCACGAGCAGTTTAATTGAACTTCAAATGGTGGATGTAATGACATACCAGAGAATATCTAGGGAGTTAAGTACGATAACCTTACTCTTTATAGATTATCATTAATTTTGTAAACATGCATTCTGTAACCAGACCTAATTCTCATCATATACACCAGCAACATCATATACATCATCATTAGCCGCAGCAGCAGCATCATCAGCAGCATCAGCATTGTATGTTTTCATGATCATCTTCATCATTTTTACAGTGAACGTTATTATTAAATTGAATTATTATTATTATCATCAGCATCATCATCATAATAAAAAGTCATCATCACCATTATCATCATCAGCAGCAGCAGCAGCATCATTATCATCATAACTTTTCGTCGTCGAAAAAGTAATTGTAGTTTTAAAATTACGTATTATTATTTTGAGGAAATATGCGTATTGTTTTAATTGTTATTATTTTACTAAACCCTCTGCACCCTCTAGTTGTATTTGTAAACGGCCCTATTCTAAGTATACGCATACTGTACCAAAATAACTATGAATAATTCAAGATTAACGCATAAGCAAATTTGAATGGATTTGTACTAAAACCGCAAATACAAGTGTTCAATAGTTGAAGAAAAAATTAGCTGTTTTTTTCTCGGATTCTTATAACCGGCGCTGAGGTGTGGGATCCGTGCCACTTGCGATTATTACAGCATTGTTGTTCATGTGATAGCGCCGCATATTGCCACGCTCCATTAAACCAATCTCGAGAAAATTGCGCATTTATATTCGAATTTCTTAGTGAATTATTAATGAAGAGGAAATAGCTGAAAATGTTAAAACAATCAAAATATGATCTCGATTCGTTGATTGGGAATTAAATCACCCCGGCTTCATATAACATGTCATTGACGCAGCTTTTTTCAGTCAGTTATCGTCGCGAAGCATCGATTTCGGGTTTGTTTCCACCAGTACCACGGACAATTGAACACTGGTCCAAGATTTCTGTTATTTAATGACCTGTTTGATCAAATCAAATTACGAAATAAAATATAGCGTTCATTTATGATAAAGAAAACATCGTTTATTGCGGACTTGTAAGACGAATTCTAGCTATAGCAGGTGATCAAATCAAAGACAAGGATTTTGATCATGGAAACACCCGGACGGTTCCGCAATAACTTACGTGTGTGCGCATGACACTAAGTGATTAAATGGCCGGAAACAACGATACCTGTCCAACGCTTTGGTTTTAGATTGTAAACGATATTGGTTATTGATTTTAATAATATAAATATAATTTGTCGATCGTTTATGGACAAAACAATTTGAAAAGTGAAATACGAACTTGTTTTCGCATATTCAGTTAACAGCACTTATAACGCGACACTAACATGAGTCTTTATAAAAAAAATATATTTGTTTCCCTTTTTTATCACATACGTATTGCGCTCCTCGCAAGATTTGACATTACATTTCGCATTGGCCTACTGCGTTTTAGATTAAATTTATTAAAAACCCAAATTTGTGACCAAAATGTATAATTTGCGTTCATTTAATGATGATTATTATTGTGTAGCTCTTCAAACATGTGTGGACATCTGTCTGATGGAAGCGAGGTGCTTTCTGGTTTGTTTTAAGGTATAAACGAGATCTACAGTTATTCCTAAATGTCCGTTTAGTTCTTCCCACAGATAATCATGTCAAAGTGGCTGCGCTGGCGCTTGGAACAGAACTGTTTTTGCCGTAGATTTAAACTGCTACAATAAACCGAAAAGGATTTGCTGTTTACATTTAAAAGAGTTTTTTTTTCAAATGTTTTCATTAGCGAAGGTGAAGTTGGTCTGAAGACTACCGGTAAATACCGACAATTAAAAAAAAACAACACACAAAGCTAAAAATTAGCCGTTATTATGTCTTGCATAAGGACTTAAATCAATAAAATAAAAAATAAAAATAATACATAGTATTATACAATTATAAGTATCAGTGGTATGCTAGAGTGTATTAGTTTTCGTGAACGATCGAAAGTGTAAGAGGTGCATAGAAGCAACCATAAAATAAAGCCATATAAAAAGCGAAATTCATGCCAATATTTAAATATTATGCCAAATTTTCTTTTATATTGAATTAATTTTCTTTTACACTGAATGACAATATTGATTTAATATACACCTGCCAAAAAATATGCACATGATGCGATTCGACCTGCCTATGCATGCATATTGAAATCCCTTTACTAGTTATAATGACTAACAAATATCTTGCATTTTATATCATTTATCTATATTGTTTTATGTTTCATAAATAGTATTTACCCTCGTTGTGGCAAAACGTAATTCCTTGTTTTCAAGATGTTGTTTCTTACATTGATGTGAAGTACAATCTTTATAAAAAAAACACGGTAACCGCTAACACGTTGAATGCTTAGAAGTAAATTTGAAAAATAGTTAAAACTTATTGTTATTAAACACTTAATTTGTATGACTATGCTTGCTAGTTTTTGATAATATATTTTTGACAAATCACTTTTAATGTATACAATACGTATACGTTACATGTCTAATTAAAGCAACAGTTAAGTACTCCACGAAATGACTGCTAAGTACTTCTACCAAAAGTAGACATTGATTTATCATAAATCGTGTTTAATGACCAGACATTCGACTGCCACCTGTGGTTTATGACCCCATGTTGTTAATTAGTACATTTCTGGACAGCATCTAATCATAAGGAGATAATCGGTTTGTGCTTAACAAGGGGCCGGATTAAACGCTAAAAATGAAGATTGTCAACATTGGTGCAAACAATTAATTCAAAACAATTACATAATAAAGAAAATGTATTTAATGTGTGATACAAATGTTTTCCAGACATATAGAGAGACAGACAGACAGACAGACAGACAGAGAGACAGACGGACGGACGGACGGACAGACGAACGGACGGACGGACGGACAGATGAACGGACGGACGGACGGACGGACGGACGGACGGACAGACAGACAGACAGACAGACAGACAGACAGACAGACAGACAGACAGACAGACAGACTTTTTATTCAAGACTTGCACATAGTACATCGTCTAAACACATATATTTACAGATAATATGTCAACATGATAAGACATTCAGATTTCCATATTTTGTGAAGAAAAAAAAACAATAAAAATCAACCGTTAGAAAAAAAGGTGTTAAGTTAACATAAATGATCATACCATTTCTTTAGTGGAGATGAGCATATATTGATATGTTTTTGAATTTTCATATACATGTTCCAGTTATTTATTACCATATATGTTGTGCGCATGGAATCGATCCAGTAATTGTATGTTTTCACTCTAATTTGTTTTGGTAAATTTACTTTAATTTAATTTAATTTCAACATTTATTTGTTTAATAAAAACGAGGTCGATTGCATATTTTTTTCTTGTAAAAATATTGGACGCGAAGATGAGTCAACTAGAGAAATGTTTGCGATAAACTCATAAATGCCGAGCAGGTGCATTGTGTCCCATACCTAGTTCATCATCAGTGATGATGATGATGATGATGATGATGATGATGATGATGATGATGATGATGATGATGATTTGGCGTTTACACACACTTGAATGTGTGTGTTTTATTTTAACTTGCGATTTAATAATAAATGATTTAACTTTGAAAACTGAGCTTCATGAAATTGTTGGAAAAGCGAACAACTGCAGTGCCCCAGCGCTTAGATTTACTGAATGGTTTCGTATGATACCACAATAAATCAATATCTTACACTTTTTATCAAAAGTATGTGGTACTAATGATACATAACGTGTATGTTGTAAATTAATAAATGCTTTGAGATGGAATTGTAATTTGATTTTATTGCTTATTGTTTTATTATGTAAAGTTTCAGTTCAAACTGTGCAATTAATAGAAAGACCGCATAAATTAAATTTAATTACGATTTGTGGCTCGTCTTAGAAGTCGGATTCAGGGCATGTTCTTAATGTTATATATTTTTGCGTTATAACCCGTGTGTATTTATTATTATTGTATATTTGCTTCCTTATGATAATATCATCCGTCCGAGGGTGGTGATGGGAGAGGCACCAGCGGTCGTGTTAGAGCTGCCGTTACCTTATATCCAATTGTCATTTATCATTTATTCAACTGGAACGTGACGCGGACATCAGTAAAATCTGCACGTGCCTTTTAAATTCTTTTGGAGTTTGTATTGAAATAATCACACAGGTAGATAAAACTAAAACTAATCGAACACGTGTTTTAAAAAGATATAGTACAAGCATACCGGGCTATCGACACCAAGTCTTGTCAACGTAAAACCTTCAGCTTCATCGATGATCAACTTTTAAGACAGCTTTAATTATTAAGCCATGTCCTGTATAGACTTTCGTCATTCTCACGTGTTTCACTAACTTTTTCAGACGCATAATACCCGATGGCTCCTGATAAATCCGTGATCTTTAATTACAATCTCAAGGGCCGATTACAAATTAATGAGACAATTACTGCGCGGCAAGTGCGGGACTCTTGATCAGAGTATTTAAGTCACAACACACCGGTGTCACGCGATCCCTCGTGTTTTACAGCAGACGTTAAAACATACTGTGGTGTATGTACATTTACTCAGCAGCTTTGAATTTGTTTGAATTTTAAATATATAGCTAAGCAAGACGTGAAGTAGATTTACGAAACGGGTTTCGTGTATGTAGGATCAATCTGAACGATTTTATGTTTTTGTCAAACAAAAGACTGTCGACCTCGTCAGCCGTTTAAACTCGTAACAACGACAACAACAATAACAACAACAATATCAAGAATAATAATAATGATACTATTATAAATAATANTTTTAACAAAAAGAATATAATATATGTCATTTTATTTTCAGGGTCGATTGCTAAATTAAACTCCCCTCCTCGCTTCTCCCCCTGTCCCTCCCCGTTGAAAATTTCCAACCTGATCGCCCCGTCCCCCGGGATCATCGTTTCGGTACCGCAGCGGACCGACCCCTCGGCCGCTGCAGGGTCGGGCAAGCGCGCGTCCCCGGGACTTGTGTGTGTCGTGTGCGGCGACACTTCCAGCGGGAAGCACTACGGGATACTTGCTTGCAACGGATGTAGCGGTTTCTTCAAGAGGAGTGTACGCCGGAAGTTGATATACAGGTATGACGTCATCTCCGGACATTTATTTTTGGATTTGTCAACTTGGTTAAATGTTATGTATGGGTCAGTTTTGCCGTTAATAACAGATAACTATTTAGCTATAAGTATAATATGATATACATTATGATATTAATATACACATGTATACGCTTTGTAAATAAACTTATATCAGTTTGGATGTCTCAAAAAGAACCTGCGGAAATTTTCAACGAAACACTCGTTAAATAAAATATTTTTGGTGGTTATATACAATGTGATAATTAAACGAAATGAAGAAAGAAAGGGTAATAATAAATATCGAGACTTGTTCACAGATGATTGGCATTGTTTGAAGCTTGTAATTAAATGTTTTTAATTGGTTTAATTCAAGATCGAAACTTAAATGCGCCGACAGTTAGCCGCACAGGGTTTTGAACCGTTCTTATTTTGCTCAAAGCGTTATCACCTTAACACCTCGTCAAACAGAAATTATGTTGCGTTGTTTATTTATTTTTTATGTTTTAGCTATCCACGTGTTGTCACACAATCTTACGAAAAAAGACACTGTCCGCATTATTCAATAGATTCGCGTACATAGTATATAACGCTTGATAATTTCATGAATTGCAAATGATGATTACTCAACTTGAAACTTTGATCAATTGCAAATTATGATTACTCAGAAACGAAGATGTATGTTCAGTAGGTGCCTACGTGATTAGTTTTAGTTCTCTCTGGTGTACCGTGCTCTTTTATTTTTTTTTAAATATGCAGCAAAAAGTTGGAAAATTATAAACTCTTTATCTGCGAACAAGTCGGAGATGTTCAGTTGCCTAGTGGATATGGCGTCCGCCTATCGTCCAAGAAGTACCGGGTTCCAAGATCTTCAATAAAAACACCAAGTACTGGTTCTACCCAGAAAAAAGGAACCGAAAGTTTTTCTATTTATTGAGGCACTCTCGAGAGTAAGGCGTTTGGTGCAATCCAGCTAAAATAAATACCTTTAAACTGAACAAATCCCTTTAACCACTTTCGACAGGTGCCAGGCGGGCACGGGACTATGCGTGGTGGACAAGGCGCACCGGAACCAGTGTCAAGCGTGCCGACTCAAGAAGTGCATGCAGCTAGGCATGAACAAGGACGGTGAGTCCGGCCTCATAGACGGTATTAGCCAATTGTAGAGCATATGTCCTTCGCCTTTCGGTATAAGAACGTGTAGCAAAGTATTTATTTAGTTTAAAATATCCCCTTTAAGATCACATTATTAACATAAGTTGTTCGAACCATTTATTATAAAAATATTAAGCAATATATTTCCATCATTAGATGAATATACAATTATGGTTAACAGTTTTCTTTCGTATACATTGTACTTTCTCTTTAATCGACAGCGGTCCAAAATGAGCGTCAGCCCCGAAACACGGCCCAGGTGCGTAACGACCAGCTAGAGGACGGGATGGAGGCTCGAGTCGCAACATCCCACGCCACCGTGAGCGCCACGCATCCGGCATTCAGTCCGTCCGTGGCTAAGCGAAGGATACTTCCGGGAATGATCCCGCATGACGCGGCGACGAAAACTGAAAAGCATGGCCATGAAGGTATTAATTTTCGATACTTAAGAAACACGCGATTGAAGATTTACGTAATTAATTATGATAAAACACCACGTAAGTATAAGTTCTTTTGAGGTTTTTGATACCGCAATCTGTCTTATATGTGTCGAATGGTTGTAACTTGATAAGTGCCTTTTGGAGTTTATTTAAGATAGTAATGTCTTCCTATCATTGTGATTGTTAAAAATAATTAAACATACTCTGCAAAACTAAGTGAATACGGTTGTTGTGGGTAGTAAATGAAAATAAATTTGTAATGCATTTCTTTTCCATTTTATCTTAATGGTCACATATAAATTATAAGTACAATATCTTTTGCGCTTAGCGGTGTCTCGTTAAGACACCGTAGATAAAAACAGTAGACTGTCCATTACAGCAGACGGCGACGAAAACATCGACGTCACTTCCGACGCCGGTGAGCGTCACGTGACGCCATACTACAACAGCTACGGGGAGGTGTTCTACCCGCTACACGGCACCCAAGAGACACTATATGAGTGTTCCGCCCGGCTTCTGTTCATGGCTGTGCGCTGGGCGAAGAACCTGCCGTCGTTCGCCAACTTACCCTTCCGGGACCAGGTCAGCACTTCCGGTGTTGCTTTAAATATGAAATTCTTTGTCGGTTTTATTGTAAAGAAATAAGTTTGTTGTTTATCAGTTAATGAACAACGATAGAAGTGTAACCACGCAATTTTGCGAGTTGGTTATTGAACAACACACACAGATCGGTAATACCTAAATATATTTTTGCAAGCGTGTTGCAGGAGAACTACAAATTAACTATTCTTCGCTTAATCTATTAATCGGGAATAGTGGTTGCCGTTTCGGGGTTTGTGGGAATCGTCTTTACCCTAAGAAATCAGCTGTAAGAATGCTGGGTACAAATTTACAAGTAGGACCACACCATTTGTTTTTAATGGAATATGGCTAGCGCTATCGAAAGAAAAATATTTTTATTTCATATAAGATATAATGCCAAACGCAATCAGCTTATTAAATGGTGCCAATTTTTACTGAATACTGTTTAAAGAGCCTTAACCAAAATTAATAGAAAAGAACTCTGCTTTAAAAAAAATAAAATCGGATGCGATGCAAAATGGACCATGCGGGAGCAATCCAAAAATAAGCATGAAATCCGATGAAGATGTCGGCAGCTTGTTTTTGTCATGTTTTTCATTATTGCCTCACGCTAGTCATCATATAGATTTATGTAGTATTTTCCTAAATGTTTTAAACTACCGGTTTATGATTAAGCTGCACTTGATGAAGACTTTTACAATTAATCAATCACATGTCACCAATGCACGAAACCTCGCACTGAAGAAAACATTAAAAATACATGTAATTTTAAAATTGTTTTATTTTGAATAGTCAAGGCTTTATAATTTGATCCATGAAAAATAAGCCGTTTGAGGGTTATTTAATTTCTTATTTTTATTTTCAATTATTAAATGAGCCGAACTGTTTTGATTGATTGTACATGTATATACCACGTTTAATATCAATTTTTTTTTTAATTACCGCTGCATTGCGTCATGATTTAGTTTTCAAATAAAACCGATAATGTCACCGAGTAAACTATCGGTAAACAGACGGCGTAGCTTCCACAGTCACTCTTTAATAGCTCTGGCATTTCATGTATTGCTCTGCGTTCCTTCCATTGACAATCAGCGAGTTCTGAAACGCTTCGGCGTCTTTCATTAAACGATAAATATATGCATAACTGCCTAGTGTAAACCTTAGACAGAACTTTTCCACTCGTCATCTACGTGGAGCTTACCCGTGTTATTCCGCAACATCCAGAATCCGCTCGGGGCGGATAAAACAGTAAGAAACCATGCAGAAGGCTTTGCGATCAAGCCGAGTCCATCGCGATGGGTTCCAAAATATTCCGAACGATGGCAGCTTGCCGAACATCCCGAAACTGTTACGAATAAAATATTATTTTGCAACTTTTAAAAATGTGGATGCCGAAATTTTGTTTTTCAAGCCGTATTTTCTAAAATATTGCAGAAGCGTTAAAATCAGTCACATACTGATCCCAGATCGTCGCTAAGAATCACCGAAACATCCCGATTTTGCAGCATTTGCATTCGTGAACCATTCGCGGAGTCTTGTGTACGGCAGGTTTTACACAGACACACAGACAATCACATATTTTTTGACGTAGAAATGAACATTTATATATTTTTCAGGTAATTCTGCTTGAGGAGACCTGGGGCGAGTTGTTCCTGCTCTGTTCCATCCAGTGGTCCATGCCTATGGACGCGTGTCCGATGCTAGGCAACCAGGAGCAGGTCCAGACAAAGTCCGGACCTCTAGCAGCCGATACCCGGACCCTCCAGGAAATCTTCGCCCGCTTTAAGAATATAGGCGTGGATCCCGGAGAGTTCGCGTGTTTGAAGGCAGTGTCGCTTTTTAAAGCAGGTAATCAATCCTTAGTCTATATGTTTATGTTTTGATTAGTGTAAGTTTTTGTGAATATTGTGTGTTTTAATACTCCATGAAGGGAATATATTATTAATATATAATTAAGCAAATACAATAACATAAACACCGAATGTCTACCTGTAACGTCACATATATGCTATAGCCTCTTGTGTTCCCTCACAGAGACCCGGGGCCTCAAGGACCCTCACCAGGTGGAGAGTCTGCAGGACCAGGCGCAGGTGATGCTTGGGCAGCACATCCGGGCTCAGCACCCCACACAGCCAGTCAGGTGCGTTACTGGAAGTACTTAGCAAAAGGTTTTTATGTAACCTCCGCGCAGAGATTTACCTGGTTCCGAGCGTAGCTCGTATAAAAACCCTGCCTCAATATTGAATAACAGACCGCGTGATGATGGTAGATTCAGATAGTATTATTATTAAATATGTTTTTAATTCGTTATTTTGAATAGTTCGTGTTCTTTTTCGGCTGTTAAACTAAATACAAAATGCCCTTTATAATTTTCATAAAATGCTTAAAAAAATGCAAGCCGATCAATCGCGATAAACCTTCCAGATCAAAGATCTATCAATAGATCTCTCAGCCGGATTAACATGGATTTTACTTGCGATTGCAGTGGCTACCAGTAGGGAGGTAACTACGGTGTCACAGACATGTGATTGGTTTTATCGATGTCATTAACATTACATCACGTCTGTGCCACCGTGGTTTACCGCTGCGAGGAGTTTTGGTTTTATGTTTATACAAACTTATTTGTGAACACGTTTTTGTATGTGTGTCTGTCTTTCTGTCCGTCCGTCCGTATGTAGTCACAAACTTGTCCGAAAACGTTCTCCGTCACTTTTTATCGTCAACATTCAAACTTGCAGGCATGCTTCCTTTTGAAACACAGTTATGCATTTGTATTTTTTATCATCCTACGTTAAGAATTGCAAGTTATCGTTATGCCCTTTTTTCAACTTACATTGTGCTACATATGACGACATGCGGCGTCGAGGGCACTATAGTTTCTTTATAGTTTTGTCGTCACTATAAACTCCTTTTTATTCGATGCAAAAACGTATCATAAACGGCCGTACGTATTAAAATATATTAATACATAAAGATTTCGCAATGAAGTTATGTATATGGTGTCTGTATTGCGACCGGGAGATCCCGGGTTCGTCCCCGTCTTGAGGAGCATTCTCGTGATCTGTCCAGGGACACCAAGTTCACCTTTTCAGGAACCAGCACCAAGAGTATCGATATAAGCCCAAGGCTTCCGAAGTGCTAGAGCTTAAAAACATAGTTCAAATTTAATACATGAGTTGTGTTATTTCCAGGTACGGACGACTGCTGCTGATTCTGCCCAGCCTGAGGTTCATCAGCACAGACAGCATAGAGAAGGTGTTTTTCGGTCGCTCTATAGGCCATACACCAATGGAAAAGCTTCTGTGCGACATGTTCAAAAGTTGACTTATCAACCAATCAGAATGCGTTTAACAGGCAATTCGATGTTCGAATCATTAAGAGTCAAGAGAATCGAGCAATCAATCGAGAGAAACATTTAAGCAAGACAGGAATATCTTGCAATGACAAGACAGTTGAGTAACAATTGATTGTCATATTCCATAATGCAGGGCATAACTTTAAATCAAAGAACAACGGTAGCGGCTCAGAGTAACGTTAATGTTCAAAATGTGTTTATGTATAGAGAATAACGGAACCGTCTGTAAAGAACGTTAAAACAAACCGGTAGTTGTGTTGTGTATAAAGATAAAACGTGAGCGTGCGTGTGTTTAGTGTAGGGTTACGCATGCATTTTCATATATTATTGTNAAAAAAAAAAAAAAATCTAATACGCGACTTTAAAACACAAGGGAAAAGTACGCAGTAGGGCTACACATCGTTGCTTTTCGGAGATAAACAACGATATCGCGGATTTTTTTATTTTTTTTTAATTAAAACTATATGTTGAAAATGAACTAAATAACTGTATAATAATGATGTCAACAACTGTATCGTTTTAAGCATGATATGTACATTTATAGCTGATTGTTATCAAATGCTGTGGAGAACTACATTAGAATAAAGGTAAAAAGACTTCTAATGGTTGAATGTTTCAAGCATACATACTCGAGAATTGAGAATCAGCCATAGTACTAGTATTTAAATGTCAACATATGATACATGTAAGTATGTTTCGAAATTGTGTGCATAACACATTATATACGGTTACGGACTGAGAAGAACCAGTAGAATATGTATTGTTGAAACGCTCTTGTCAAAGTGCGGACCGAACTCGGGACCTCCCGGTCTCAAGGCGGACCTAATATGTACTTCCTGTATAGTATCCATATACAACAGTAAAAGTGTGTCAATGTCATATTTAAGTAAAAAAAAACAAACGGAAATTATTTATAATACATAGTAAACAAAAGAACCGATAAATGTACCCGAGATTAATAAAAGTACGTTATTTACGTAGATGAGAGAAGTACTGGTAAATTAAAAACCGATTTACGAAGCTGGTATAAGATACATTGATGGTGTTACTCCAAGAGAAAGCGCTTGTGTTCGGTTAAAAAATAGTTATATTTCAAGATTGTTTATAGAGTGTGTTAATGAACAACAGGAGGTAAATATTAGAAAGTGAATTATTGAGTTCACTCACCTGCCGATAATTTCCGGGTTTTACCGGTACATACTCTTTCGGATCTCCTTGTTCAACTCTATCATTAAACAAATTTGCGATATTTGGATTATACTTTACTTGAAATTTGAATGTATTGTAAAATTACCAATTTTTTTTCTTTTAAATGTTAATGGTACAATACACATTTCTCGAATGCGCATTCGGGCGTTTACCTATTTTTCGGGCGTCTGATCATATACAGTAAAAAATATCTTAAAATTGGGAATTTTTTGGACAGCAATTGGGAAATTTGTAGTTTTTTCGTAATTGGGAAAGTGCCGTTTACCGGTACTTTATAAAGAAGGAACAAAATCGCTGGACGATGTCTTTTTTAAATGCCCTTCAAGAAGCACGCCGTACGCTGCTGCGCTGCTGCTATCCAGTAAGCACAGTGGTTGGTACCAGCGCATCCCACATTGGCGACCCGGGGTCAATCTCCAGTTTCCGAACAGGCGGTGTTAATACAGAATACTATGGCTTCCCTCCACAGCACCACTTCAAAAATTAAATGCCTTACGGTAAAAAATAACATACTTATAACTGCAAATTGCAGCTTTAATTCAAAATTGTTTACATTTAATGATTTGTTTAGTCTAGCAAGTTAATTAGTTAGGACTCCGGGTCCACACTTAATGCAGCATAGGGCATGGGAGGACCTCATAAACTCCCTAAAACATACACATTCATAACGCTGCACCTGAAATAAGGTCTCATGAGCCACATGGCACAGGAACCTGGTCACTCCATGCAAATATACTACTACACACACGCATGCACGCACACATACACACACACACACAAACATCTGCTGAAGGCGTATTATTATATTCATGAATGCAAATCATATGTACATTTATGTTGTAATTTACTGCTAATGGTGATTATATGCGTCGTCTAATGAAAATATGTAACATCTACAGTGCATACAACCAAAACTTGCAATATACATGTATCCAATTTTATGTATCAGACAAAACTTTCAAGAGCATGGTTCATTAAGTAACAGACACCTGGTTGCATAAACACTTAACCGGATGAATACGGTTTCTTTAAATTGTACCAGGGCATTTCACAAAAAAAATAGCCATGCTTTACAAAAATTCAACAAATTACAAGCACTTCCACAAGTCAATACAAAGGGAGGAAATCGGCAATGGAGCATATTACTATTAATAGTATTATATACAAGCATTTAGTAAGACTCGTAATTAAATGGGACCTACCGGTAATCGCAGATTGGTTTTTTGACACTTTTCATTTCTTTGTGTAACCAATAACTAAAAAAAATGCATATCATGTATAAAATCGCAAAAAAACACAAATACCTGAACTTGCAGTGTGTACATGCACTTATGTGTATTAAAGGTATAAATGCAAAATAATGGCTGCACATATTTTATTTCAGCTAATGAACTTGACAAATATCACTATTTAATTGACACTCAACCATCAAAATGCAGTATCAAAGACTTCTTCTGGCCAGATTCCCAAGTTTTTGCCGATAAAACTATGTCTGATTATTTTCATTTAAAACTAGCCAGACAAATAATGAAAGGTCAATAACAAATGCAACTATTTTGAGCAGTACAACAGTGGATCCAATCTTGTTTGATAACCAAGTAACAATAGCCAATCTAGAGCATCAACATACAGGTAATTTGTATTTTTCAATTTCAATTAAAAGAAATAAAGAGAAATCTATAAAATACCAAACCAGAAAAAGAAATACATTGTACTAGGGAAGCACTGGTACTAGGGAAGCACTGGAGTAAAGCTGTTATAATTTTTGTTTCCAGTCATGAATTGTATTAGTCCTCCCAGAAGCAAACTAAGGTAGATCTTTGTGATAATTTTTGTTATTAGTTGTAACATTTTAATGTACCACTTTTTAGCATTCTTAACAATTATTTAAAGTTAAAACTCTATGTGCGGAAAGAAACAGCATCATCTATTGTACAGCATATATAAATGCAAGGACCATAATCACTCAACACTTCAGGCAAATCTATAATATTCCGGTTTCTTAATAAACTTTCTGAAACCACGTTTTGGATCAAACAGATTCACACGCTTTGTCTTGTCCACTTTCTCTGGGTAGATATTGGTAAATCTATCAAACACTGTAAGAACTTTCTTCCCATTGATTATTTTCCGGAAAAGAATTTCCCTCTGTGATCGACAACTCAACCGTTTCTCCAGCCCATGTTTCCTAATTCTTTTCAAAGCATTAGGTCTGTAGGCATAGTAGGCAGTTCTAACAAATGTCAAATTAAGCGCAGGCGCTCTGCTGAACTGCCCATTGTGCAGTGATTCTGTTAATGTGGTGTTAAACTGACTGTTGCCATAGGGATGATTGCCATAGTTACTGTTTCCATGGTGACAAGATGGTTGGACACCAACAGCTGTTGTTCGTGTTAGTGAGGAAGAGCTGCTTTTTTGTAATGTGGACAATCTGAAAATGACAAAAAATAAATGTTATTAATCAAATCATTTAAAAGTTTAAATACATGTTTCAATTTTCAGATTCTAAGAAATATATGCAAGCCTTTCTAATAAAGTCTTATTTAACATTTTTTTGGAAACTCTTTTTGAATTAGAAGCACAGATACAAATGTATGTGACTTTTACAGATGTTGCTGGATTAAAGTGTATCTTTCCAGGGCTTTAGATAACTTTTGGGGTATATTGGGTTATCACCCCCTGTTTTTGACAACAAAAGGGTTTTTGTTTTAGCAAAAATTTTCACCCCCTTCTTTTGAACTGAATTGGGTTTTACACCCCCAGTTTTTTTTAACTCAATTGGGTAATTTAGGGACTGACATATATAATATAATAAAAATCTACTTAGGTTACTATATTATTTATACAAATTGAATTCAAAAAGGAACCTGTACATAACAACAAACAATTACTGAATTTCTGATATAAAGTCTGGTCCTTAAATTGTACATTCCCCATATCGTGTTTTTTAAGTTAACAACCTCGTTCAAAATCTCTGATAATAACGGGCGAACTACATTTTCGGGAGAAATGATCACATCTTGCAACAGATCTTTCAGCAATTTTTTTTAAGTAGTACTGAAGCTTTCGGTTTCCCCAATATTCTGTGGTAAATACCTGTCTAAAGTGTTTGTTTTACGTCCACGAGTGGCCATTTTGATTATTTCAGATAATGAAAGAAGAAATCGGACAGGTCTACAAATAATTACAATAAATTAATAATACCCCAAATTAATTGATAACGGCTGGAAAGACTGCCTTCTTTTCTTCATAGGACAGCATATAAACTATCCGGTACATTTTTGTACTGAAAATAACCAGTCCTAACAAGATGTGTTTGTGAAACACTATGTCCCCTTTGAGCGATTTTGACCAATATATTTGACCTTTGACCTTGAAGGATGACCTTGACCTTTCACCACTCAAAATGAGCAGCTCCATGAGATACACATGCATGCCAAATATCAAGTTGCTATCTTCAATATTGCAAAAGTAATCATTTTGACCCATATATTTGACCTTTGACCTTGAAGGATGACCTTGACCTTTCACCACTCAAAATGTGCAGCTCTATGAGATACACATGCATGCCAAATATCAAGTTGCTATCTTCAATATTGCAAAAGTTATGGCCAATGTTAAAGTTTTTGCAAACAAACCAACAAACCAACAGACAGGGCATAAACAATATGTCCCCCAGTATAGACTGG
>VMBQ01006691.1:0-28196 GCA_007657795.1 Dreissena rostriformis | reverse complement strand
TTTCCGCCTAAACTGGATTTTCGCGAAGAAGAGACATCATTTTAACGAAAAATTGCATAAAAGCGGAAATTGTCGTCCCTGATTAGCCTGTGCGGACTGCACAGGCTAATCTGGGATGACAATTTATGCACAAGCATTTTGCTCAGTTTTCTCAGAACACGCCACAATTCATGTTCATAAAGTGTTGCCCCAGATTTCATATTTACTATTTATTATGTGTTAATGGAACAACACTTTCTGCCTTAACTGGATTTTTGCTAAGAAGAGACATCATTTAAACGAAAAATTGCATAAAAGCGGAAATTGTCGTCCCTGATTAGCCTGTGCGGACTGCACAGGCTAATCTGGGATGACAATTTATGCACAAGCATTTTGCTCAGTTTTCTCAGAACACGCCACAATTCATGTTTATAAAGTGTTGCCCCAGATTTCATATTTACTATTTATTATGTGTAAATGGAACAACACTTTCTGCCTTAACTGGATTTTTGCTAAGAAGAGATTTTCTTTAAACAAAAAATACCATACAAGCGGAAAGTGGTGTCCCAAAATATTCCAACATGAACGCCTCTCCTCAGATGAACTAAAACACAACCAAATCTGTTTTAACATTCTTTGCAGGAATGCGTTCCAAAACCCAGTGCATAAATGTAACATTTTTTGCAGGAATGCATTCCACAACACAGCACAGACGGGTGAGTCTCGTCAGCACGCGTTTGATGTGCCTGTTCACGTGTTACGGAGCATGATGCAGGGACAGGACTGGCTGGACGGTGACGCCCTCTTCCATGAGTGGCTCACCATGCCCATACTACTGCTACATGGGAAGTATGACAGCTTCGTAACTCTTGAGGAGGAACAGGAAATGAATGAGGTGAAAATTGTATTCGAATTGAACTGTTAAACTAGCTTTTTTTCTATTTTGAAGCGCAACAGTATGTTTGATAATTTTTTTTAGTTTCTTCTGAGTACTCTTGTTTCACCACAAAGCACCAACATTAAAAATGTTTCTGTAAGAAAAATGGTTTGCTGGAAATTGCGGCTATGTTTTAAATTACATCCATAATTTTGATGACAGTAAAAGAAAATGAAAAACAGTTGCTTGGTCACACTAGGGATCGTCGCATAATCCAGCTTAGATGCATAGCGACATCATAGCAACATCCTGTGCCAGATTAGCACCGTGGAGGCCCATAAGCAGTGAAACTTTTGAGGCCCACACGATGGTGTTGTTTTTTTTTGTAACTACAGTTAAAATTTATGGATTTTCGTTTTAAATAAAGTAACTCTGAAATGAAGTCAAATATGAGAGTATATTCAATCATTTATCCGATATATAAATACGGCGTTTACACGCAAATGAGTATTCCTTTAGGACCACAAGAATACCGTGTTGCAGGCTAAGTAAAAAAATCTTTCGTCACGACTTATGGGGCCCCTTAAAGTCGGGGGGCCCATAGGCAGTTGCCTACTCTGCCTAAGGGGTAATCCCGGACTGGCGACATCATAAACAAAACACACACTTAATCAATCAAAATAATTCCAACTCTGCCATTTGTAAAATGTAAATGGTAGATAAGTGTTGAATACAGACCAGTTTGTTTAGGGAGGCTTAAAGTAATTCTTCAAAGTGGTCAGGTTTTTGTGACAAGCAAATAAACTTATTTGTATTCAAGATTATAATATTTTTTATCTTTATTAAAACACAAAAACAAAGGACAATTACTGAAAAACACTAAACATCCAATGACATACTGAAAATAAAAAAATATATATTGTGACTGCATTATTTTGCATGTCGCTATTGTATACAGCCCATTATTTTCTGTTTTCAACAAGGTTGAAATACAGTTTGGTTTACACCTCAGGATGCTTTTTCACAGTTGCAGGCATGACAATGGGATAATAATATAAAATATTTTATAGAATATGCTTTTTCCGTCCCAGGTCCTGCATAAATCAGAGCTTGTTGTCATTGACAATGCCAGTCACATGGTGATGATGGAGTCCCCGCAGGAAGTGAACAAGGTCATCTACGAGTTCATGTTCCAGGCAACACACGAGGCTCACGAACCTGACACGTCGCGAACTCGACCAAACAGCAGCAAGTCTACGAAGTCAGGAAGAATGAAACACCCCTCAAAACAGCTGGCTTGATTTGTGGTGATATTCCAAAAATATGTTTTATGCCCCCGTCATCTAAATTGGCATGTCTGTTTGTTTGTTCGCTTGTTTTTCTTTTCGTGCAAGATTAACCAAAAAACTACATGTTTTGTGACATCAAATAATGCTTCCAAAGCTTTGATATTTGCATATTTGCATATTATCTATGAACACTCTCAACACACCCACATCACCTGACCTCATTTTGACCTTGACCTGCATTTGGAATTAGTCTTATTCAGAAGGTTCAAATGCTTGGTTAACCCTTTGCATGCTGGGAAATTTGTCGTCTGCTTAAATGTCGTCTGCTGAATTTCTAAAATTAGCATTTTCTTCATTTTTTTTTCAAAGAATACTATATGAATAGCAAACAGTTTGGATCCTGATGAGATGCCACGTTCTGTGGCGTCTCATCTGGATCCAAACTGTTTGCAAAGGCCTTTAAAATTCGGTTCCAGCGCTCAAAGGGTTAATCCAAAATGACCCATTTTGTCATGAACCAAAATGAAATCAAATGAACCACACCCTTGAGCCACACACCTCGTTGAGTTTTTCTGCTGTTGTTTTTTGTTTGTTTACATTACTGATTATTATTTTTCCTTTCAGATATTTTATTTATTTATTAAATAAATGTTAGATTTTTATCCACTTCAAATCAATGGTAAAGAAAATTGTCAATATGGTTTGAATATATTGTTCCGTTTTAGAATCGTAATTCCAGTTTACCTTTAGCTAAATAAAAAAATAATGAAACAATTTTTTTCCCACCCCATTTTTTTAAGTAATTATATTTGAAATAAGTATTTGGTTGCCATATTGATATTATGCCACAAAATCACAAGAACGAGTGTGGTACAGTATTGTCAGTGCTATGAAATCGCCATGCCTATGCAAACTACAGCACAGTTAGTATTTTATATTCTTGTTTATCGTATGTAAATACAAACTAAGAGAGATTAGATTTGTATTTACCTGTACCTTGAAGTATATAGACATATATACTATAATTATTTTATTTTATTTAACAATGTGATAGTTTGGGTAATCAATAGATATAAAACTGTTAGTTTTACTGCACATTTTTTCTCTTTAACATATAGTTTCTGATGTTTATATTGTTCTTTTGTCATGTTTAAGTCTGGCAGTATTGTTTTCTTTTAAGAGAAATGTAAGAAAGTTATGTTTTTTAATTCACAGTTAATGAATATCATTGCAAGTTTATGCTTGATAATCAATTATACAGTGAAAATACACAATCTTAAAATCGTGATATATTAGTACAGTTAATTTTATTATTTGTTTGTTTTAGTTTGTATTTTGTTTAGTTTTTGTGTTATAACAAGTGGATCATTAAAAGTAACAGTCATTGTAGTTTCAATCTATTCATCAGCGATATTTTTAGGATTTGAAGAGATTGGCCCTAAGGATGCATATGTTTTGAAATAATGGTCTTTTAAAGAAATTGATGGGTCCCATGTATGTCTAGTTAAAAAAAAATATTGTCTACAATCATAAACATATAACTGCAAATAATGACTCCTAATGAGAATACCTGTCCATATAACAAAGTGTTTATTATGTCTTAATTATTGAAATCGGGCTCTTCAAAAAGACATGTATGAACATCAATTTTTAACTCCAATATTCAACTAATAGTATGACCTATACTACTCAACCAAATGTAAACATCTGTGTAATGCTGTGGTTAACCCTTTGCATGCTGGGAAATTTGTCGTCTGCTAAAATGTTGTCTGCTGAATTTCTAAAATTAGTATTTTCTTCCATTTTTTTTCAAAGAATACTATCAGAATAGCAAACAGTTTGGATCCTGATGAGACGCCACGTTCTGTGGCGTCTCATCTGGATCCAAACTGTTTGCAAAGGCCTTCAAAATCCGGTTCCAGCGCTCAAAGGGTTAAGGTCGACTGCAACATTTCCATATCACTGTTTTTACTACAGGTATTCAATCATCGATTATTAAAACTTAATACTTATGTTTGGTTTTATTGTGTGAGGACCATGAGCAAGTTCCATAACTCTGACCTTCAATGTGAGAGAATAATGGCCCTTTTCGAACTAAAAAAAATTGGTTTTGGTAAGGGCACATCATCTTCATATCACTGTTTCTACTACAGCTCTTATTCCTTTTTATTTGTTTACCTGCACGATATTCACTTATTTTTGCAGTAGAGTACACTGGGTACCAGCACAGTGGAAGTAGGAAGGCGTATGCCTCATGTTTTGCCTTTTTTCAATTTTCACGATCTCATTTTGTGTGTCCACACAATCCCATATGGATGCTGGGGTAAAAATATCACTTTATACTCAGTTAATGCTATAAAGTGTCATGTGTTTTTTGTTGTTGTTTTCTTGTTAGTGCTTCGGTATTCAGTTTTTGTTTTCTAAACCACAATCATGAGCATGTCCAATCATATATTGTAAATTTAATATTTTTATATTGAATAGTTATCAGCCACCAATTAAATGTTTAATACTGATGTTACAATCATTTTCAAGAGAAATGTTTTTTTTTTATGTCAACCATTTCTCTTATAATGACTATATCGGATTTCAATTCATATTATTAATGTTAAAGTCTCTGTGTTCTTTAATGACTGTATTGTTGTTAAATCATCTGTCTGGAGTATTCTTATTAAGTTTTAAACCTTGCACTTTTTAATTTTGCAAAAACTCTTGATATGTTTGTTATAAAGATGTTACACAATCCCGTTTTAAGCTTGACTATTTGCTGGATAGAGCAAGATATACTACTCACTAGTTTGTCAATGTTATTATTTGGTCTGTTTGCAAAAAGTACATGTTTGTATTTCTGTAACTAATATATATTTTATCAAAAGAAACTTAACACATGTTTTCAAGGTCATAATGTATTATCTCGAGCCAATGACCAAAACAGTTTCCAGCATTTTTGTGGAATTATGTCAATTTTTGTTTATAGAAGTATTCAGCTTTATGTGTGTATGCTAGTACATAATTATATCTCTATAACTACTGCAGTCATTTTATCCGAAATCCACAATTTTGATAATTTTTTAGGAGGTCCTTGACAGAAAATGTCTATAATCAAAGTAGAATGAGTAGTCAAGGGTGCTTTTACCAATAGCTGTTATTTTGATGGTGAGAAATCATCCTTATTTTTATATTCATTCAACCGTCTACTTGTCATATTATTATGTAAAACTGCTTACTTTTCTCAGAATAATATTCACGTCTATTTATTTTGTTCATGATTTGGATTTGTTGTAGTATTATAAAATTCATGTTGGACCATGCACTATTGGGGTTTTAATAAGAACTCTGAAAATTATGACAAGAATAGTTATGCAACATGCACATTTATTCCAATAAATTATAATTGATATAATCCTCCCACTTACTGAATCAAAAGTTGTAATCTCTTATTGCTGTCGTGTACTTTTTGCACATTTAACGCATTCTTTCATAATGAAATATTTATCAACTTTTAAGCTGGAGCTCAGAGAAAAACCGGAAAAGAAAACAGACCTGTATCTTTTAAGTTATTTATGTTTTTCTTACATTTCCATTTCTGAGTTGCACCTCAAAATTTGTGTTGATGGTTTATTTATCCAATTATCTGCAACAGACGGTTAACATGTACATAATAAGTGTTACATTTTTTATGTATTTTCTTATGTATTTTAGCTTTTTTAATCAGCAAACAATTTACATTCATGGAGGCACTTTTGTGTATTCTTTACATTTTGATTTTTAAATAGACATGTATAAGCATTAGGTCTCCTATAAAAGATCAGGAAAAATAAGTTAGAACCTCACATAATAATGAAATACACCTTTAGCCACTACTCTTGCCTGTTTTTCTTAATATTTCATATAATTACTTCCAACACATTTCAAGTAAATGTTGTACATTTTGTAATTTTATTTTTTGCATATTTAAATCAACATGCAAGTATGACAATCTCAGGTGAGTTGTTATGTAGACATTATTACCCGATGCCTTATATAAATGATAATTACTTATTTTTTGCTATTTCCTCGTCGAAAAAGTAATGTTGCAATGTTTGAAACTGTTACCGGTGAATAGTTCGAACTGTTGACCGGGCAATAGTTTGAACTGTTGCCCGCTGGAATAATAACGTCATTTCGTAAAAAAAATGACGTCATTTCACAGTAAAACAGTGAACAATTTCGATATCTTTCACTGTTATTTTTTACTGTTTGAAACAGTGAAATATCAGTTTTATTTCACTGATATTTCTCTCTAAACCACGGGAAAGCATAAAATAAAATTTGCTCTTTTTTCTATGTTTGAAATTTGATCAGGTAATAAAACCTATCGGCCTTAGGCAACAGTTCCAAAGTCATCCCTGATACCTTGGGACAACAGTTTTGACTGTTCACTGTGCATCCATGAAATAAATGTATACTATCATTGAACTAAAAACATAGTTCTATACATAAGTTACTTCTTGAACAAAATGTAAAAGATTTGGTCTTACTGTTCTGGTAACTTCTTGGCCTAAATTTTTCCAATTGAGCCTAATGCTGGGAAAACAGGTCTTAATGGATGTGTGTAGTGTCGTCCCAGATAAGCGTGTGTTGTCAGGACAGGCTAATCAGAGACAACAGTTTCCACTTTTATGGTATTTTTCGTTTAAATGAAGTCCAGTCCAGTTAGGCGGAAAGTGACGTCCCTGATTAGCCTGTGCAGACTGCATTAAACCCTGTTTTCCCTGAACAAGGCTAATTTAAATTTCATTTCTAGCATGGCCTGCTAGCTCAACATGATTACAAATCAAACGATCAAGGGTTCCATTCTCAGCCAACACTCATATCTTGTATGGAAATTTGACATGAAAATGTGTCTATGGCTGTTTTCCCCATACCTCTGATTTAAGTAGGGCAGTTGTCAGTTACACTGTTAAGTATGCAAACTTTGTACTGGTAAGCCTGCCTACCCTGGAAAAGTGTGTGTATGTTAACTGACCCCTGTTATATGACTTATACTGCTTAATATGTTAAAAAATCAAAATTAACAAAAATAAACAAAATGGATTTCATTCTGACAAAGCTCATGCTCTGATTCAAAAATATTTCCTTAAATATTGTTTGATAAAATTGGTATACATGTATATATGTGGCGTGTTCTGAGAAAACAGGGCAAAATGCTTGTGCGTAAATTGTCATCCCAGATTAGCCTGTGCAGTCCGCACAGGCTAATCAGGGACGACAATTTCTGCTTTTATGGAATTTTCCGTTTAAATGATGTCTCTTCTTAGCGAAAATCCAGTTTAGGCGGAAAGTGTCGTCCCGGATTAGCCTGTGCGGACTGCACAGGCTAATCTGGGATGACACGTTACGCACAAGCATTTTGCCCAGTTTTCACAGAACACGCCACATATATGTATGGAGTTGTACTTCTAAGGCGAAACTGGAGAGTATACCAAATATGATTCTTGATTCGTACATAATGTTTAAACTTATTACTTCATTGTTGCAATCGTGTTTTTTGTGAATCACTGTTTACCTTTTCCAACCTGTGTTCTTAATTTCACTATGTTGAATCTTGTTGTATATATTTATTTGGACTGTGATATTGTTAATGTCTCTAAAAAGCAGTTTTATTTTCCTTGCAAAAGAGTGATAAATTTAATACATTTTGATTGTTGTTGTTATGAACATAAAGTTCTATGGAATATAATGTAATATTTCATGACTGATACAAACATGGACACCGATTATGGATAACAGAAAATGTGACTTGACCCATGACACAAGTCTATATTATTTTTATCTTTTTTAAATTGTCTGAATGGGAATAACCTGTTGCTATGGCTTGGAGAGCGAGTAAATATTTTTTATAAGCTTTAAATCATATTGCAATTAGATGCAAGACCAACAGTGCCCCATTAGCACTGTGGAGGCCCATAGGCAGTGAAACTTTTCAGGCCCACGGCCCAGGCCCCTAGTCGGCCTAGTGCCTACTAGAAACCAGTGGACAACCAATTTCACTCGTTTAAAGTAGCCTACCAGTGCCAAGGCTGGCAAGACATAAAATGTGGCAATGTCATTTTATAGGTATGAAATGTCATTATAATACGGTAATGCCATTTCGACATTATACTAATTACATTAAGAATTTAAGAAAACATTGATATAAAGTAATTATCTTTGTCAAGTCATTAGATTAGGCTAAGTAATTAAAAAAGCAAGGGATGTGTTTGTCAGAAACACAATGCCCCCTACTGCGCTTTTTTTTTTTTGGACCTTTGACTTTGAAGGATGACATTAACCTTGACCTTTCACCAGGTCCATGAGATACACATGCATGCCAAATATCAAGTCGCTATCTTCAATATTGCAAAAGTTATGACCAAGGTTAAAGTTTTGTGACAGACACACACAATGACAGACAGACAGGCCAAAAACAATATACCCCCTCTTCTTCAAAGAAGAGGGCATAACAACTTTGTCACTTTCTCATAGGGCCCATAAAAGTTGCGGGGCCCATAGGCAGTTGCCTACCCTGCCTAATGGGTAATCCATGACTGGAGACCAACATGAACATGCTAAACCCACCTTCATTATATTTGCCCCTTTACAACATTTAAGAGTCTATTTACATTACATACACCGGATGCAACACTTAAGAGGTAGAAATAACTTTAAACCTCAACATTTGTTGTTGAACTTAAAACATACCATAGCTGGTTTTCATGACCACGAACTGTCACACATCAAGTTAACGCTTCTGGACAAAGATCAATCAAAATGGCCGAAATATGGGTCACTTATTAATTTTTGCTGTTATTTCATCTTCTGTCCTGAAGATTGGTACATGCAAAGTAATAAACACAAGTAGATTTTATAATATTTATAATTTGCAATATGAATATATCAAGAAACACATTGTAACCAAGCGCCTTTGCAATTGACTCATTAATATGACCTCTATAAAGTGGTACCAAAGGTTTTTTAATCTATATGTGTTGCATTCTGAGAAAACTGTACAAAATGCTTGTGCGTAAATTGTCATCCCAGATTACCCTGTGCAGTCTGCACAGGCTAATCAGGGACGACAATTTCAGCTTTTATGGAATTTTTCGTTTAAATGATGTCTCTTCTTAGCGAAAATCCAGTTTAGGCGGAAAGTGTCGTCCCGGATTAGCCTGTGTGGACTGCACAGGCTAATCTTGGATGACACTTTACGCACATGCATTTTGTCCTGTTTTGTCAGAATACGACACATATATTGTCAAGATAAACATTCTGACAACATTTCAGCAACATTGGATAAAAAATGTGGTTCTACAGTTATAGCAAGCTATAAGTTAAAGACACACAACAAACGATGAAAGACGATGGACATAGACTGACCATCATAATTCATCATGCAATTGTGCTGTGGTGGGCTAAAAAAAGTAATATTGGTATTTTTGTGTCTTGTAGTCTAAAAATGGAATGGTTAATATGGGCTTTAATAAATAAAAATAAAAAACAAATAAATATGATTTGACAATATGAATATGAATGGCACACCATAACTTGAAATATCAAAGTAAAACAGACAGGTTTCCAAAAAAATTACACAATGCATTTCATTAGAATGTTGCTCTTTTTACATGTGAAAAGTAAATTGAGTATTTTCAATATTTTGATTTTATTAATCAAGCCATATTTTTCTACCATTAAAATGTTCATGAAGCAATACAAAAATAAACAAAACATTTCAGATTATCATTTATCTTAATTATTAGTTTTTCCTTCACAAATAATAAATAAGTTTCCTAAACAGGTTAATAATTTAAGGATTTGTTTGAAAAAAATATATATGCAAAAACGCAACTTTTTTTTAAAAAGCAATTTATTTACTAACAAAACTGCCTAGAGTTTATATACAAATATATATTAATATTATTTAAATAAGGTAGTTATGTGTACAATTAGCTTTACAAATGTCCAATTATTTACAAGTGATAAATAATCACACTCTGAGTTAGGAATATGTCAAGACTCTCAACAGGTATTAACATTTGTTTACTTTGGCAAATAAGTATGATATGTATTGAAACCAGCATAACTTTACTAAAGCTTGTTACATATACAAATTATGTACACAAAAAAAGGAAGATATACATACACATATCCATTGGCACATAATATAGCATAGATTCAAAAAACTTTTCTTTTAAATAATGCTTAAATTATGGCAATTGTGTTGTTCCGTATTTGAGATCAATCAGTTTCAAATATTGAAACTTAAGAATTCGGTGAACGGAGACTACTGGTATACTGTTTTAACAACACTGGACTTAATTAAGCTGTAGTATGAGTATTTGCTGCTGATATGAAAAATCTCAGTTTCAACCATTACGGTACTTGTCATGTCAAGAGACAATTTGAAGCTAGATAATAGTTTTCAGAAGAAAAACATTTTTTTCTCCCCCAATCCACCTCAATACTCTCTATGCATTAATTTGTTATCAGGGTTTTTTTTCCTTCTGAAAGACCCGCCGAATTTCGGCGCTTTCCCCTAGATATTTTTTTCCCCTCTGACAGAAATTTTTCCCCAAAAAATGATTTTCCCCTAAATTTTTTTTANAATACATTAAGTTAACCTGATCCAGTGTAGAAAATACAAAATATTGCATAATTAAATTATCTGTTGCCTTGAATTTGTTTTTAAAACAGTAAAATATTTTGAAGTGATTATTTAAAATTTTCCTTATTTTTCCCCAAAATCTGGCGTTTCGCGTCATTTTTCCCCCCAAAATCCGGCTTTTCGCACGATTTGTTTCCCCTCAAAAAAGGCCAGGCCCTTTCCCCAAAATCAGATAAAAACCCCTGGTTATATTCAAGTCATAATATTAACTTTGAATGACATTGAACTAGAAGGCCTATTCTTGCATGCATTATATTGGTTCCTAACAGTGTCAAGATCTTTTCAGAACTTTTAAATATGCACAGAACTTTACTATATAATTATATATATATATCATTTGACTGTAAAGTGTGACCTTGACCTTAAAACTTGCCAGAATCACATCATATTAAAAATAGTAAATGTTTGTGCCAAATTGAACTTAATTATATTTATGTAAAAGAAGTTATATTTTAGACACGATTTAACCTTTGAACTTCAATTGTTATCTTAACATTGGTTCTTGTCTTGATGCGATGACAATTTGTGCTTATTTATTTCTCAAATCCTAACTTCAACAAAAGTTTTGGACAGGACAAGAACATGTCCGTTTGCTATCTCCAAATAAGGAAAATGCAAACACTTCAAATGTCCCCTCTGACATTGACCTTAAAAAGAGTGACATGGTTGCTTTGAATGACACATTACATATGTGGCGTGTTCTGAGAAAACTGGGCAAAATGCTTGTGCGTAAAGTGTCATCCCAGATTAGCCTGTGCAGTCTGCACAGGCTAATCCGGGACAACACTTTCCGCCTAAACTGGATTTTCTCTAAGAAGAGACATCATTGAAACGAAAAATTCCATAAAAGCGGAAATTGTCGTCCCTAATTAGCCTGTGCGGACTGCACAGGCTAATCTGGGATGACAATTTACACACAAGCATTTTGCCCAGTTTTCTCAGAATGTGACACATATATCTTAACAGACATACACAAAGAGACATTGGTTTAAAACCTATAGTACCCTCCCATTTCAAGTTTTCTGGTATTAGTCCCCTCATGTTACAACAGTAGGGGACTAAAAACAAAAAACTTGGCTTAGATATTATGATAATAGATATTCTTATATGATTGGTTAAAACTAGATTAAAACTGTCAATACGTGTTGGAAGACGTGTAAAAGGTCCATCAACTCACATAAACGCAAACCATTTTAAACTGCCATATTTGACAAAGCATAATCATGCAATTATTTTAATAGTGCTAACAAACAAAAGCAAAACATTTAACTATTCCACTTAGTGGAGGAAAACAAACAACATTTGTACAATTTTCAAACAAATTAACTATTTAACTAGGCATGTGTCCGTAAGACACTGAAGCCCCCCACATTACCCCACAGGGACGACAATTTCCGCTTTTATGGAATTTTGGTTTAATTGATGTCTCTTCTTAGCTAAAATCTAGTTTAGGCGGAAAGTGTCGTCCCAGATTAGCCTGTGCGAACTGCACAGGCTAATCTGGGATGACAATTTACACACAAGCATTTTGCCCAGTTTTCTCAGAACACGACACATATAAGCAAACCAATTTAAACTGCCATACTTGACAAAACATAATGATACAATCATTTTAATAGTGCTAACAAACAATAGTAAAACATTTAACTATTCCACTTAGTGGAAAAAAATAACATTTGTACAATTTTTTAAACAAATTAACTATTCAACTAGGCATGTGTCCGTAAGACACTGAATTCCCCCACATTACACCTTTGTCTTAGATCTCCACTAATATAAAGTAACTTTGCTAAAATAGCCGACTACACAAATTAACATAGTGACTAAAATCAATGTCAAGTTAAAACACATAAGCAGGCGATTTTTTTTGGCAAAAAGGAGCAATATCTCTGCTTACATTGTATGTTGAAAATACCCACGCGCGCAAAATCACATGCTGATTAAAATGTTTGTAATGTTTCCTCACTCTATTAGCAATACTTATGGAGTTACCCCTGACAATAGTTGAATAATAACTATTTTGTTTTTTTGCAAAAAAATATTAATTATTTAATCTACGGTTAAGTAGAAGAAAAAATAACCCAGGTGCACAAGCTGAATTGCTGGCAATTATTTTTCAAGACTCTATCTTCAATACTTTTAAAGTTACATGCAATACAAAAATCCGACAGACAGAAGAAAAGTGGGGGCATAACAATGCAAACAATAGATATAGTAATCAATCAAAATAGTGTCAGTCCATGAATAGTGTTATAAACATAATTATTGAGCAGTACATAAGTCTTATTTAAATACTGTCAGCTCACACAATAAAAGATTGTAAATTTATATCTTAACAAGAGTGCCAAAGTGTCACAAAATACGCCCGTTTGAAGGTTTTGGACACCATGCTAAATGTTTGAAATGTAACCCTAACCCTATATCGTTTGGACACAACTTCTGACCAAATTTGGTGAAGATCGGATGAAAACTACTTCAATTAGAGAGCGGACACCATGCTAAATCCTTGAAATGCACTAAGTGACCCCGTCACGTAGTTTTTGACCCTGCATGACCCATATTCGAACTTGACCTAGATATTTCTAGATACAACTTATGACCAAATTTGGTGAAGATCGGATGAAAACTACTTCAATTAGAGAGCAGACAAAATGCTTTATGCTTGAAATGCACTTAGTGACCTCGTGACCTTGTTTTTCACCCAGCATGACCCATATTTAAACTTGACTTAGATATCATTAACACACAACTTCTGACCAAATTTAATGAAGATCGAATGAAAACTACTTCAATTAGAGAGCGGTCAACATGCTAAATACTTGAAATGCACTAAGTCACCCCGAGACCTAGTTTTTGACCCGGCATGACCCATATCCGAACTTGACCTACATATTGTCTAGATACAACTTCTGACCAAGTTTGGTGAAGATCGGATGAAAACTATTTGAATTGGAGAGTGGACACTGCTGTGGCCGCCGCCGCCACCCGCCAAGGGTGAAACTATAATACGTCCCGTTTTGAAAAAATGGGCGTATAAAAAGCGCTCGTATTCTAAAGCTATATTATTGTACATGATGGCACTTTCCTTACAAACACTGTCCTCGCTGAGACAGACACACCAATACATAATTTTATAAAAACTGGTTGAGCAACTGGGAATATATAATTTCACAGCAGTCTTATGAGTGTACCATGCATGCACAGTTTTCATCAATATCCCTGGTGGGTGTCCAGTTGTACAAACTAAGATAAATAGTGCCAAATAGAGACTAATAAGTCCAATTTATCAAAAAGATGCAGTATAGCCTAGGCTAAAAGTGTATAAAAGAATATAAATCATGCCCATCTCTATGCATTGTTCACAGTTCTGTTTCCTAATTAATTAAATATTCCTACATCCTTCAAATAAGGACAGTTTTAAAGACCACAGAGCACTTCTTCTACATCCTCCTTCAACAACCAGAGCTTGCATTTACTTTTGAAAACTGAGTCTGAACTTCCTGGCCTCTTACTTTGGAAGTTTTGCGAACAATACTGGGAAGATTCAATAAGGTGTTCATAATTTAATCAGAAGAAAACAGAAAAACTTAATCACTTGAATGTTTTTTTTTCTAACTAGTCATGGATCTTCTGGTTGCCATTTTGTAGCCATGAGTCAAACATTTGAAACAATCTCCAAAACTTCTTTCATAGCAAGTTCTGAACATCAAAGACTTTCAATGACGGTACTGTACGAATAGTAATTAATGACGTTACAGAAAATGTTTTTCCACTATCTGGTTTTGCGCAGACTTGCCATTAGAACCTGCCGCTCTTCTTTGGTCCTTCGATACCCTGAAAAATATGGGACAACATTTAGTACCAATACAATTCAACAATATAACACGCACTATTTGTTTACCTGAAATCCCCCTCTAAAAGAAAAGCAAGTTAGAGAATATTGTGCTTGTGATGGACAAGAAAATGTTGCTGTTTATTCCTTGAGAAAGCATATGCAATCAACAGATAAAGTTGTACAACAAAAAATAATAATATACACTTTTCAGTTAATAGAAAATATCCATACTATTGCAGGGCTTAGTGTACTTGAAAGTGAAATAAACCGTTTTGTTATACAACTTGAATGCATGCTCTATTATGGGCCAGTGGCCTTTATAAAATGAAAATACCCCTTTAGGCGCTGGAACCGGATTTTGAAGGCCTTTGCAAACAGTTTGGATCTAGATGAGACGCCACAGAACGTGGCGTCTCATCAGGATCCAAACTGTTTGCTATTCTGATAGTATTCTTTGAAAAAAAAATCAAGGAAAATGCATATTTAAGAAATTCAGCAGACGACATTTTAGCACAAGACAAATTTACCAGCATGCAAAGGGATACTGTTCTGATATGTTGAACATGAAGAGAAGAAAAACATATAGAGAGGTATATTTGACTAAATCAAGGGTCAAATGTCTAGAGAATGAGTAATTGCATTGAATTAGGTAGATTTAAAGAAAACTGTTTTCTTTCCCCCCCTCCCCCCCTCAAACATGTGTTTTGTTCATATTTAACGGAAATCAATTGTAGTTATAAACTGCTGTACTAGACATATAGCGGTGGACATTTTGTAAAATAATAATTAAAAAAAATCTTCCACCTTTATCAATTGTACCCATGTTGTAGCTACGCCCTAGCATGACTTGCATAACTTATCAGGGCAGTTACTCCCCTTGTTATTTATCTGCTGTTTAAATGACCATTTGGTATTTCAACTCACAATCTTATGCCAATAATATTTTAATTCAGTTTGGTGAAGACCCACTGGAAACTGTTAGACATAAAAACCAACTATGTGACAAACAAACCAGACTGACTAACTGACAAACAAACCAGACCGACTAACTGACAAACAAACCAGACAGACTAACTGACAAACAAACCAGACCGACTAACTGACAAACAAACCAGACAGACTAACTGACAAACAAACCAGACCGAATAACTGAAAAACCAACCAGACCAACTTACTGACAAGCAAACCAGACTGACTAACTGACAAACAAACCAGACCGACTAACTAACAAACAAACCAGACCAACTAACTGACAAACAAACCAGACCAACTCACTGACAAACAAACCAGACCAACTCACTGACAAAAAAAACAGACAAACTTACTGACAAACAAACCAGACTGACTAACTGACAAACAAACCAGACGGACTGACAAACAAACCAGACCAACTTACTGACAAACAAACCAGACCGACTAACTACCAAACAAACCAGACCAACTTACTTACAAACAAACCATATTAACTAACTGACAAACAAACCAGACGGACTAACTGACAAACAAACCAGACCACCTAACTGACAAACAAACCAGACCAACTAAATGACAAACAAACCAGACCGACTAACTGACAAACCAGATCTTCAAGCTGACCAATTGAACAACAAACTAACAAATTGTGGTGGACATAATTATTGCTATATAACTTTAATCTGCAATGAAATTAAAGATGTGTTCATAAAAAGGTCACACTGGTGTATAGGGTATGGTGTCCGCCAAGAAATCGTGAGGTCCAGGATTAGATCCCCCACCCAAGTGATGTCAAGGATTCAATCCCCCAATTCAACATTCTCTAGCTCTCATCCAAATTTTCTAAGTACTTTTTTTCCTCAGGAAACAGACTAGTGTCTTACTCTTTAAACAACATCAGCTTTCCGGTGTAAATGAATATAAAGTTTAAATTAATGAATAAGATAATAAATAAAGAGTAAATATTTCAAATGAGATAATCATTTTTTATTACATACAAGATTATTATGTATTTCTCACAAACATGCTTACCTTTATAGAACATCTCTAAGGCTTTTGGCCTGGAGTACCTTTTTTGTTTCCGGAAATAATACACAATAGCCTGAAAGGTTGAAAGCCATGTTATGCAAACAACAGACAATGGAAATGGAACTGATTTTGATATCAAATACAGATATTTGGATACTAATGCTAGTATGCTTAAACATCTCTAAATAAAATATTTAGCATATACTATGAATGTTGTACCCAAACACTGCAGTCCTAAATTGATACATCGTATTGATCAAATATGTTGTTAAAATAGTTTGGAATTATGTCGATTGAAATGAGACTGAAGGGGGACTACTTTCGTATAACCAAAATATATGGGCAAGATGAAACACCCACTCTTGCTGAGCCCTTCAGGAGGGAGAAACTTACAATGTCTTTAATTAATAAAAAGAATGTTTGCACATATTAGTCAGTCTGATTTATTAAGTTGCTAAATTTCATTCTTGAATAAAAAAAATCTGTTTTTACTTTAATTTCTGGCATGAACATATACCCAAATGAAGTGCAAAACCTGAGGTTTAAACAACTCAACTCCTAATCATAAATTTTGTTATGATACATGATACCCTGGGTAACAAACTTTCTTACTTTTGAAGGGGATTAGAGAGAAGAATGAAGCCTTATATTGGCTTTACAGTCTTAAAAAGACTGAAAGACTTCCCTTCAACTCTGCAAGTTTCAACCTACCTCAGGAATCCAAACAGCAAAGAAGTAGTTGACATAGTTGGTCGGTTCCAACCCCATCTTGCGAACCCAGTCCACATAAGTGTTCAGCACAGTCTCTATCTGAATATTTAGATATTAACAGGTCAATGCCTTGTGTAATAATTTAAGGAAGCCTTGTTATAACATATTTCTATTCTTAATAATATCAAATAATTAATTTTAAAGATTAAACTAGAGCTGTTGAAAGACAGCGCGCTTTACTATTCTTCTGCTTTGATAGTACATGTATAAGGCACATTTCCTGTCTTTCCCCTCATATAATGAACACAAAGACATATTTAAAGCTGAATATCTATAGTAGTTACATTGGAAACTGGCTATTAAGACCACTTGTGGGACTTTTGAAAAGTGGTCTTAATAGCGAGGTGGTCTTTGTTCTGAGTTTTCAAGATTTTTGATGGACAGATCATACAAATGGTACATATTCAATGAACTTTAATCGTTTTGTATGCACTATAACAGTAATCAATCAATTCATTGTACTAAGATAGTAATTAGTATTTCAAGCTTTTCAAACAAGAACTGAAACATAATTTTTATCATGAAATTATTCTTTTGGTAATCTCAGATAAGACTCTTTACTAAAAGAAACAGTCAATTGTTGGTTTCAGAGCTTTTTACATCTAGATTTCCCATTACTCGCATTGATTAAATCAATCTTTTCTTTGAAACACAACTCTTTCCGTTTTCGCTTTTCCATTTTGAATAACAATATGGCATACAGGTCGGTTTTTATATCGAACAAAACCATCTTATTTATTTATCCTTCCTGTTAAATTATTTGCCGTCTTAAATCTTTGAAGTCTGTACCAAACAATAACCAATAGCAAGACTCGATAATATATTAGCTTATTATGAATCAAGAATCAAGGGTTAAAAAGAATAAATAATGGCAAAAAAACTAACAACTAGCAGTCGATGCAAATACCATTGTCACAAATACCGTTGTCATTAATTGTCGTAAATTGGTACACAATGGCTTCGTACACAAACTATATCGAACCACAACACACAAGCAAGGTTTAAAAATTACTGGTCGTTTCGCGGGTGTCAATTTAGAGGAATTTCGTTGATTGCCACTGATTAAATTGGTCGTAATAGCGGATTAGCAGGTTGGTCAGATTAGTTAGTGTAACGACTATTGAAATATAGAAGGAAAAATTCGGGACTGAAAAATGGAGGTCGCCGCAGCGAGTTGGTCGTAATACCAAGGTGGTCGTTAAGAGAGTTTTTACTGTATTAAGAAAATGTAGACAGCATGCTAGACTATTCTTCTGCTTTGATAGTATAATGTACATTTTCTGCCAGTAACCTGATATAATGACCACAAAAACATATTTGAAGTTGAATATCTGCAGAAGTAAAACATCACATATGTAAACATGTAAACATATGTATATATATATATATATATATATATATATATAAACTGCAAGCTGAAAATGCATTAAATTTAAACAAGAAAGGTGACCATACAAAGAAACTAGACTCTTTACAAATTAATTTAGTTAAAATTTATAAACTTTGAAAGCAAGGTCTGCATTAAGCTAACTACACACTAAATTACAGCACAATACCTAGATCCAAACTCAAGTAATTGAGCAGACACTCTTTGTCTATTTTTAGTAACAGTGACCTTGACCCCACTGACCCCAAATGCAATCCCTTCCTAGATCAGCCTGAAACCTAAATACACATATCATTTTAGCAGAATATCGCCATCCTAAATGAAGTTATTGAGCACAAACTTATCTTAAAAATCTATTTTTAGCAACAGTGACCTTGACCTTGAATACACTGGCCCCAAATGCAGCCCAACACTAGGTCTTCACGTCAGCAAGAGGTAGGAGTTGTTGCATCCAAACATTTATGACCAAATTACAAAGTATAATAAGGGTCATAATTCCGCTAGCCTAACATAACAAGGTTATATTGTCAATATTTTAATATCTGTATGCCATACGTGTCATTATTTTCAATACAGACTATATTTTAATTGTTTTAAAAACATGTATACACTATTTTCTTATTGTTTTCAGTGTAAGCAATATTGTTATTTTTTCCATATTCTACCTGATCCTCTTCATCAAGAGGACCAAATCCTCGCTGCTGCAGAACACTGCGCTCTCGTGGCGTTGCTTTCCGATACTCATCGTGCATGGTGCTAGGCTCTTTACTCAACAGGATTTTTGTCAGGTGTCTCTGTAATTAAAAAAAATAATTTGCCTTAGTGTCCACAGATAACATATAAAACAAATCACACTTCTGTATAATAATATACTTTTTCTTAAAGTTTGTGTTGTATGTTAACCCTTTGAATGCTGGGAAACTTGTCGTCTGCTAAAATGTCGTCTGCTGAATTTGTAAAATTAGCATTTTGTTGGATTTTTTTTCAAAGAATACTTTCAGAATAGCAAACAGTTTGGATCCTGATGAGATGCCACGTTCTGTGGCGTCTCATCTGGATCCAAACTGTTTGGAAAGGCCTTCAAAATTCGGTTCCAGTGCTCAAAGGGTTAAGAACACATGTCCTAATCAATGAAGGTGTAAGTTGTGATGCAGACGTCATCTGAGTATGAAAAGCAGCTGCTCTGTAATTTGGTTTTAAGACATCAGAGCTTCCTCAACTGTTTGCCAAATAAGCTAATTTTGATCAAGATAAGAGATGGTCTTTCAGGTTGTCTTGTCACAACTTGAAAGGTTTATCATGTTTTGACTAAGGCTTTCACGGTAATTTTCCAAATAGACAAGTTTCACATTTCCAATTTTCGAATACTGTGGGGCTTGTCTTCCTTGGTAACATGACTCATCATGTAAGGACTTGGATAACAAAACTAAGGATCATGATTTAAAATAAATAAATACAAAATTCATTAGATTATAATTGTATGTTAATTGAAGAAAGTTATCATGGCTTATTTCATAAATTACTAATAGAGGCAGTTCATTTTATTGTTCATTGTGATAGGAATTACATGTTGAAGGGTCAGGGAGGGTTTGGCAAATAGAAGGACCATTATACTATTGGTGATGTACATGTAATCTCTCAAACTTTTTGTGTTATTAAAACAATTTTGAAGGTGTTTTGTCAGATCTTCAAAATGGTACCCATTAGTTATCTCGCCCTAACATGGCAAATCTTGATACAAAGAGAATTCCGGAAATATTTATCATTTATTACGTAACAAGTGTATTCTTAATGATTTAATAAAAAGCAACAAATATCTTCTACATTTTCCATAACCATTATAAAACATATATAAAACTACATAACACTTTAAAGATGAGAATGTTAAACTCCTGGTTTAGCCAATAGCTACAAATTGACCAATTCGTCTAAAGAAAATTCTATTTGGCAACTACTTAAAAAATGTGCTGTTCAGAGTTTTTATCAACAAATGGTGCACTTGGTCAACAAGTAAGTAGCATCATGCAAAAATGGGTCTTATGCCATATGCAGCCAACGTAGCTCCAAACCAGTCTGCGCATCTTCTCAGTTAGGTGAGAAGCTTCCCTGGCCCCCTTTGAGACCACTGGAATATTAAATTGTGATAAACTATTAACTGTATTTTTAATGAAAGCAAGCTGGTACCTTCATTTGAGCCGAGATGAGAAACTTTACAACCACCTCATTTTTTTCTCTTATTCGTTTTTGTCTGCAAAAAACACATGTAAAACATTCAAAATAAATCAGTATCATCAGATGCACAAGCTATCTAATCTGAAATAATTTACACACAGCATGATATGTACTAAATTAAATGTTTTTGCAAGACAATTGTTCGCTTCAATGTCAGAAAGAGAATGACCTCATATAAAATTATTCTTCACATCGTCTGAGAGGAAGTGTAACAAGGGACAAAATTGTCACAAAACCAAGTTTTGAATAANCCTCAAAATCCGGTTCCAGCGCTCAAAGGGTTAAATGTTTTTGCAAGACAATTGTTCGCTTCAATGTCAGAAAGGGAATGACCTCATATAAAATTATTCTTCACATCGTCTGAGAGGAAGTGTAAAAATAGCACAAAAACCAAATTTGGGTTAAATTTCAATAATAAAGTTCAAATATATTAACAAATTAAAAATATTTATGGTAATTTGAATGTGTGTTAAGTGCAGAAAAGAATGCCAGTTGCGATTGCCACCATAACAAGGAACATAAGGATGAAAGGAACAAAATTCAAGACACTATCAATATCTCGAGACCGGTCCCCCGCGTGGATGGTAACAGACAACGCATGGAGCCGGAAAAATCCACAATACCTTTGGCTCATCGAGACATGCTCAGGTCAGCTTAAGAGTTATTGGAAATTGTTTATGCACTAATTCATTTCTTACCTTTCTTTGCCCTTCTTTGAAAGTTCATCTTTTGGCCGTTTCTTCCTCTTTTGTCCCGTCTTTTCCATGCAAAGGCTGGGCTTTGCATCGACAGATGCTGGGTCATATGTCCAACTGGCTTTGGAGTCAAAACATTGCAATGATGTGTCAACAGGGGTCAACGGTTTCTCCAGGTCAGCGGTAGTTGGTGTTGGAACAGGTATGGCTATGGAGAAAATAATATATAATTAGTATGTTAAGGCCAAAAAAACAATTGTTTGTTTCCAATCACATCTAAAAAATAATTCATAATAAATGCTTCATAATTTCATTTTGTGATCGAATTAATTTTTCAAACAGCACTTACAATTCTTTCTTGGTGTCATGAAGTAATTTAAATCTGGCAGGCTGTCGTCGTCACTATCAGAGCCAGAAAGATCGGACATCGGATGATCTGTCCCCAAAAACTGACGCAGTACAACTGAATCATGCTCACTGCGGCCTTCAGGTTCCAAATCTCTATCCTGAATCTCTACTGTAGGCACATTAACATCTGCCGTTGCACTTAATATGCTGGTCAAATCTGACTCAAACAATGCCATTTTAATATTTACAAGACGATTGTTGTAATGCGCTCCTTCATGAACAAGGCTATCGTGTTTGGATTCATTGGATGTGGTTATGGAAGTTTCTAATTCCAAATAAGCTTCATTGACACTTTCAGACACTTTTCCATTTTTGGGAAGATATTTATGCTCAATGCTGGCTATTTCAGTTCTGTTAACGTTTTCACTTTTTGAGGGAGTTTTTATTTTCCTTATTTCAGACAATATCTCTTCTGTATGAATCACATTTTCAATATCAGAATGTCTTCTAGATTTTGATCTTGTGAAACGAACTTTAGATGGAGACTCAAGGTAGTATTTCAAAGGATCTTTTAACTTTCTTTGCACACGTCTCTTAGTTTTAGGTTTGTCACTTAAGTCACTTGGAGCTAACTTAAGCGCTCCCTCTTCCATGGCAGAATCCAAATTTGATCTCTTGTTGCCTGAGCTTGTTTTTTTAGGCGAGTCTATAATAGAATTCAATGCCGCATACACACTGACAGATGTGCCATCGCTTTTCACAACTTCATTACTAACACCCTTTTCTTCCAAATTGTTGACATCACGGTTATCCAAAATCAAACATTTTTTGTAACTTGAGCCACTTGGAGCTAATTTTCTTGCACCATCTTGAATGGCAGAGTCCGAATTAGATCTCTTGTTGCATGACCTTGTTTTTCTAAATGAATCTACCAACGAATTAAACTCTGTATACCCACTGACTGATGTACCTTCTTCCATGGCTGAATTGCTTCAAGCTGAAATACATACATTGTGTATTCATGCAGTAAATTGTTCAGTCTGTTTCTCTCGGCCCACTGCCTACATAAGTTTTATTTACATAAAACTACCTAGATTTTTTGTTAAGTTTATGAAAGGATTTAACCCTTTGCATGCTGGGAAATTTGTTGTCTGCTTCAATGTCGTCTGCTGAATTTCTAAAATTAGCATTTTCTTCAATTTTTTTTCCAAAGAATACTATCAGAATAGCAAACAGTTTGGATCCTGATGAGACGCCACGTTCTGTGGCGTCTCATCTGGATCCAAACTGTTTGCAAAGGCCTTCAAAATTCGTTCGGTTCCGGAGCTATGGACTTGTTGTCTTTCTAGCATGGCTATATCCTACATGTCACTTAAATTGCACTGTCCAGATTGAACAGATTCTAAGAAAGAATATCTCACACTTGATAATTTATGTTTTTAAAGATGATACAATTATTTGATTTTTATAGATAACATCTGTATACAATAAAAGACCATTTCTTTCGTTGAGAAAAGAATTTTTGATTGTCACATTTTCAGTATTATTATTCTCTTACCATGTGGTATTAAACTAATCAGATAATGAAATAAAAACAAAAAAGGTTTTGAGATAAAACTGTTTTAAAATAGTGTCAGGGATCCAGTTAAAGCTTTAACACTAAATGTTGCTGTACCTCCCTACACACTTATATAAAGGGACATTTTACATCGTCAACATCAGCTCAGGGGGTTAAATTCCAGCAATTTTGGGAAAAGGAGTCTGGTCAAATTGGGATTTTTAATCGATAAAAGAGGCAAATTTGGGATTTTTTTTATCGACAACAAGAGCTGTGTTTGTCAGAAACACAATGCCTCTCACTGCGACTTTTTCTTTTGACCTTTGACCTTGAAGGATGACCTTGAACTTTCAAAATGTGCAGCTCCATGAGATACACATGCATGCCAAATATCAAGTTGCTATCTTTAATATTCCAAAAGTTATGACCAAACTTTAACCAAGGTTTAGGTTTTGGGACAGAATGACAGACAGAATGACAGACAGGCCAAAAACAATATACCCCCTCTTCTTCGAAGAAGGGGGCATAAAAAGGACCAAATTGGGATTTTTGTTATCAACAAATATTGACACAACAGGTCTTTTCCTGGCCATTTTGGATAAAAATCATATAAATTATGGTTGTATATTTTGTAGGTTGTTTAAAAAATAAAATTTAGATATAGAGTCTAATAATCATAAGTCATAAGACACTTCTTTAAAAAAACAAAAAAAAAAACATTTTTTTTGGAAATTGGGATTTTTTTTTATAATATCGGTTTGGGATCGGGTCCATTTTACGGCCTTTTTTACATAGCAGAAAACCCCCTGCAGCTATAAAGTTTAGTGGGTATCAGAGATTAGTTATAATTATTGTCAAAGCTTCACATATGAGAAGGCGTCTTATTTTTTATGACACAGGGGTCTCGCGAAAGGGCGACGACTGGCGATGTCGTCGCCTTCAAGCAGCCGTTTTCACTTTTTCTGAATATCAAAGCAATATTGACTTCACAGAAAATTTTGAGAACGAATTACAATTGGCTGTCAATTATCTGTTTACCCAAGTAAAGCACACCTTAAGGCTTACCTTCGTTGTTTTGGAGCATTGATAAATGGCAAATGAGAACGCAAGCTTTGAACGAGTGATAGCACTCATAGGCAGTCAACAATTTTCAGTAAAATCATGCAGACGACGTGCGACAAAATTGCCATTAGTGTGTAATTTAAAATGTGTGTTTGTACATCAGGATGAATGCTTCGCTATTTTCTGTGAATCAATTAAGCCTGTCAACTGTCTGTTGCTTCTTTTTAAGCACACTTTAGTTTTGAATTGGCCCAGGGGGTGTCTTCTTTTTTCTGATGCCTCCCATATAATAATAGCATGTGCAAAGAATGCAAGACCAACTTATTAACCAAAGTTGTCTTATATTTCTCATGGCTAGTTAAAAATAAGTTCTTCTTATATGCTTTGAGCTTTTATGAGAACATACATACAGCTAAAAGTTCTTCCTCTTAAATGCAAAATCCATGTAAAAACAAGACTATTGCCAAGCAATATGGTCCCCTAAGGTGAAACTCCACCATTTTCAGCAATTTTTCTAGTCTGTTTGTTGCCATAGCAACCATAATTCTTGACGCAGGAACAAAATGAAATGACATGCATAATATCCATATTGCCATTTGTCCATGTTTCAAGTTTCATGAAAAAATATGAAGAACTTTTAAAGTTATCGCAGGATCCACCATTTTCAGCAATATTTCTAGTCTGTTTGTTGCCATAGCAACCAGAATTCTTGACAGAGGAACAAAATGAAATTACATGCATAATGTCCATAATGCCATCCATCCATGTTTCAAGTTTTATGAAAAAAATATGAAGAACTTTTGAAGTAATCGCAGGATCCAGAAAAGTGTGACAGACTGACAGACAGAGAGAGCGCAAACCATAAGTCCCCTCCGGTGAAACCGGTAGGGAACAAAAATATGTCTCACATATGTCTATAAAATCGAGTTCAATCAACCTAATACATGTACATCCTAACAAACACAATACCTGTTACCATCATTATCAAATTGCGTGTCTTTTGTGGAGAAATACTCAAAACAAAAACTTGATAAAAACCTGTTATCAAACTGAAACGGAAAGTTTTGAATTGACGATTGTAGCAAAGGAAAGTAAACAGTTACACTTCACTAATTTTTTCACTAGAGTGTCAGTTGAAAGTTTCTAGTGCATAACAGTGTTAATTGAATTAGGACACATTTTATGACAGTGGTATCGTTGCTATATATTTATTGGTACATGGTGAAAACACGCAATAGAATTTTATAAATTGTAGCAGTTTTTCTTTTGGTTAAAAAACTCAAATATTAAAATTCTCAAATATAACTATAAATAAATCTATTTGATTTTTTTCCAATTCGGAATATCTAGGCATTTTTAATTGCAAAAACATAGACATTGTTGGGGCGATTGCCTTCTTCAATTTGCCCCATTGGTAACATAATATATGTATACTGAAGAATCAGTTTCAGAATAAAGTCTGTTACTGCAATTAACCTACATGTAACTTTGCATCCAGATTCTGCATTCACAAACAAAATAGCTCCAATCGCATGGTATTAGTATTAATGTGCACAAACATTATCACGTGACCAATTGAACATGTGTCATGGGGACAAAGTACTCGTCCCTAGCTGATTACACCTCTCATGAGGACTGCGTGTAACTCGGGTGCTAATGCCATAGTGAAAAGACGTTGCCATGGATGGAACGCGCACTGTAAGCTGATGATTAAGGGTATCATGTTTACAGATTTTTCTAAACGTTTAAACGAAATGAAATAAATGAAACATTACCATTTAAACGGTATTCCTATGTCCGTTTTAAAAGAATCAGTACCATTTCCAAACTGAAAGAAGTAATTATTTCCGGAAGTTGTATTCATTGCATACCCGATTCCCGCAATAACGTCTTATTTAAACGATAAAATATTATAAACCAGACCATCCGTATCACCACATGTGTATTTGTCATTCTATAAAAACAATTTGAAGAACGTCGAAAATAATGTAAATCAACCAAAAATACTGTATCCGAAAACGACACTCCGAAATATATGTAGGTATTTTGCAAATGAAATACAATGTGCATATCGTTTGAATGCAGAAAATGAAGAACCAGTTAACTAGCAAAAACGTAATCAATATATAATTTGGTTAAAATATTGGTTTTTGAACATGCTACCGCAGTGCTTTACTTTGCTTATCAATCACTTTCATTTTTTCAATATGGCGGCATATGCACCGTTTCGTTGCCAAGTTGTAAGATTTTAGGAAAGTAGCGAAGATTTTCCATTAGTTTCCGTTCATGTCCGTGCCATCCGCTTACCAATCAGAAAATAATAACTGCTGAATTCGGTAGTGCCCGGATTTACCGCGAGTAACCAGATTTTGCTGTTCATCATCCATATACTTCGAACGGCTAGTTGTCTACGTTATTTGCACCCCAATATTTATTATATTGATATTGACTGTCGTTTAAACGTTTACTGTTTTTGTAAAAGTTTTTTAGCAAAACACGAGACGCGACCGTTTAAACACGACACCCTTACTGATGATGTCAAACTGTTACAATCCAAGGGTGTTTCAGCGATTTTTTTCCTTCTTTATAAAGTACCGGTAAACGGCAATTTCCCAATTACAAAAAAAACTACATATTTCCCAATTGCTGTCCAAAAAATTCCCAATTTAAGGAATTTTTTATTATTTTTTTGAAAATGCAACATTAAGTTTGTTTCCCTATGCAGCTCTATGGCTTGAACCTATATAAATATAATATTGGCAGCTTGAAAACACTTAGTTATCAATTTTAAAGTATTTGGGAGCAAAAAATCAAATACACCAATTTCCCAATATGAGCTTTTCATGACTCGAATTTTCCCAATTTTCAGGTTTTCACGACTCGATTTTTCCCAATTTTCAGGTTTCCAATTTTTCCCAATAGGACCAGTACAGGCACTTTTCCCAATTGGACAAAAAAATCGCTGTGTTTGTTGCACAACGAGTGTGTAAACACCGTGAAGGCGGGCAAAACTGAATTTTAACTGGATTTATTGATGAGCATTTCAGATTGGAAATTTTTATGCTGTTGAAAAAAAGATACCCACGAACGATATTGTTTTTTTAATACTTTATTGCTTCTAAAATTGAAAAAAGTTATAATTGCTGATTAGGATTGGTTTCAACTTTGGGATCGGGTTCGTTTTACGGCCTTTTTTAAATAGCAGAAAAACCCCTTATGTCACCTATATTCGCGAGTCTTAAGTCTTATCATTTTTATGACCTCAATATGACGGTTTTTGGGTCAAATATTGGTCACATTCCACTAAACTAGTATACTTTTTGCCCATATTGCAGATAAAAAGCCACCCCCACCCACTCCTCTCTGCAAATAATTTTTGCTGTTGCAGAATTGTGTTGGTACCTCTGACAAATCATTAGAATATATTGTATGCACGTTTTATTTAAACAAGGGCTGTTTGTAAAACATGCATGCCCCCC
>VMBQ01006690.1:0-53761 GCA_007657795.1 Dreissena rostriformis | reverse complement strand
AAAAAAAAAAACTAAAAAAAAAACTCTTGTATTTGGGCAGCATACGTACGTTGTATACGTTTCTTTGAATGTACAGTCTCACACAAGCACCTATACTCTGAATGAATCTGTACTGTGTTTATGACTATGTTTTATTTGTATATTCTGGGACATGAGCTGTATGAAAACCTAATTTAGTAAGCATAGGCTTGTCATAGCCTAGTCCGATCAACGTCAATAAAGGGTTTTGGACGGAAGGGCGCCAGTATAGTCGACACTTTGAAAACAGAATAAAAATGTCACTTCGACATAATACTTCGCATTTGCACCTTTTTTGCGGTGTATCCTTTATGCATGAAGTCACATACTTTGATCAAAACTGTATATGAAGCATATTTGTAGGGTGGACCTGGTTCTGCCCTTCGCTTAGAAATAAAACATTTATTAGGGCCGTATGCGAATCTCAAACGTATAACTCGAAATAAAACAAAAACAAATATGTAATGAAACCTTACGCAACCCTTGCGAAAGACAAAACAAATCTTACCGGACATGAGGTCCGATAACTTTGATAATTTACCGAACTCATCAGATTTTACCGGAACTCGTTCTTCTTTAACCAAACACTAGAAAATACCTTTTATATAGTTTATCAACCAATAAAAAACTGTCTGTGTCGCCGACGTCATGAAACCAGGTGCAAATTTGACTGGTTCTTAGAATCGCGCTTGGAGTTTGTTACGTCACCAACAAAGATAGCCCGTTCGACTGGTTGGTAAAATCCGTTTTATTTTAAAGTTAAATAATCTAACATAGTTAAATAAACATAGACCATTTTTAACCAAAACAAAGTTTTACATATTGTTTTTGTTTCGGACACGAGGTCCGACAGTTTCGGGAATAATACCAGAGCAAATTTTATCGGATTTGTCCGAGGTCCGACGTCTTTCGGATGGGTTGCCTTACGCTAAGTTGATGTTTTTGATTCACTTCCTGAGCATTTTCCCCTGCTGATATTATTTACAATACTAATACTTTTCTTTCCGTTCGAGTTCTTAGGAAGAGCTCGAGTTCAATGCACCATTAGTTTGAATTCTTATAGTTTATTTTATTTTGTGTACATGTTATTTTAACTAAGTTTCGGCATTTTTATTTACGATAACGATTTGAAATTTTATGCGGAGGCATTTATCAAAGCAAAGACGTAACTGCATTGCTATAGTTATTCTTAATGACCTTCCTAGGCCACTTAAACGGATGGCCCGAAGCTTGTGTTCGAGTATATTTTTGTCGAGCCTTCTTTCGGTAAATTTTATATAACTGTCACAATTGTTGAATATAAATGTGTGCATGAATGCGTTACTGGGTACGTCGGTCTGTTTGAGCTTTTCATCAACTAACCACAAATGTTGACCATGTGGAGGCCGTGTGTAACGGACGGGTCTCCCTTGCTCAAAGGTCAAGGTCACGCTATGCCATGTCAAAATTGAGCATACATTAGCTTGTCGTACAAGCCATATTATTATTTTTGTTTGAAATACTCTTCTAAAAAACGTATGCATACACATATATAATTAGTATGATATTGCATTAAAACTGCTAAATATAGGCAAGTGGTTCGATGATACGCTGAAATTTCGTCGCTTATATTTAAACGGTAATGATGAACAGTATTTGTATTTAATTGCTGACATGGCACATTATTGCACATGATAAATAGCTAATATTTAAGATTATAACCACAATTTACGTTCCTAGGCCATGTCTGCTTGAATTCTAATTATAGTTCCCATATTGAGCAATACATGGAATATTATTCATTCTAGTTTATGATAAGTATACTTAAAAGGCATAATCACAGTTAAGTTTATTGTTCGAGATTTTCTATGCCTTTTGAATAAGGTCGATATTTTACAAAACATAATTGATTGCATTAAGTCGCACCAGAGTAGTCAATTTAAAAGTATAATCACAAAGCGATTCTTAAGGCATTTCGAAATCCGATAAAACACAAATGATTGCCTACAATTATTTAAAGCTTCACAAAAATGAAGAGATAGAGTTTAAAGTTTACAGTTGAAACTCTTGAACACTCCATAAACTATTATGTATTTCCACGCTAAATATCTACATCCATTATATGTCAGAATCACGTAACACGCGTTGTAATTAAATAAACATAAAAACTACGTTTTCTTGGTATAGCTTTAAAGGTATTGTCGAAAACTACTATTGTCAACTGTTTTTTTTCCTGATGGAATTTTTTGTTGTGTAATATGAATAATTGACGTCTTAATACCCTAAAATTTATTTCAGAGCGATGATCATATTATGTAATAAAACAAAATGTATTTATTTAATAAGATATTTAAACGGTTAAAAAAGCCCAAAACTCTAAATTGCACCTTTTAAAATAAAGTCAATATGTGATGTTACTTTGCGCTTTTAAGATATCAATGAGTATGAGGCTTTTTTTGTGTACGGTTATATTGGGACGCGTAAAAAGCTCACGAATCCTGGGTCCGCGAAATAGATTTTCGTTCAACAAGTAGAATACAAGGCATTTCATGCATTTATGTACTAAAAGTGTTGATTCAAGATAGACTCGACACATAGAAGACATCTACTGGTAGTTTTACAATATTTGTATATTGAGTGATGATTTTGTGATGCCCGCATTGTAGTTTAACATCTTCGAGATTTGCTTTAAGTTAATAGCACTTTTGTGTTTCTTTTTGAATTCAGTTTCTTATTCTGTCGTCTTATTGCAGTTTTTTGTCCTACTAGCAGGTCTAGATCAGCAGCTTCCTACACAGTTTTTAATTGCCTCAAATTTTATTTATGCTTTAATATTGTCAAACTTATTTCAGTGATGCATGTAATTTATTTTCTTAATTTGTGCTTTCACCTTAAAAACATGTATTTGATCTTTCTTTTTAGCTGTTTTACTCATGTTTTATTGCTTACACTTGTTGTTTAGTCGGTTAAAAAGCTTTGCAGTTTATGTTACTTGTTATATGTCTTGCCGACTCAAAATAAAATTTATTTATTAATTTATTTATTAGCAGTAAGGTATTTAAGCCGTTTCTTCAAAATTGCGTTCCGAAACTGTTTCCAGAAGGTCGGAAGTTAACAGTGTTCCATCAGGACAGTGCATCAAGTCACACATCTAAACTGGCACTCCAGTTTCATTAGAAGTAGAAAGTAAACTTAATTGACCGTGAAGACTGGGTACATAAGTTTCCGGGTGCTGCTCCAATACTTTTGTATAAGGTGAATCGTCTACAGAAGCACACCGTTACACCTGTTATAGGTCTTTAAAAGATCTAAAGGACGAGTGGAGAAAACTGAACCAAAGTATTATTGACAAGACTGTTAAATCATGGTTAAACAGGCGTAGCTTTATTTTTATATGTCATGGATATCGTATTAAACACTTACTTTAATAAAGGTGATGTTGCAATTCTTATTTTGTGTCATGTACTTTGTCCAAATATAATCTGGGTGCTTCTCGTATTCATCATAATAAACTCGTGCGTAGATTGTCAGCTATTTATTATCGATCAAATCTTGAAAAAGCGAATCATATTTCAAAAGATTATTTGTGGCATTGAAACTCAAGTCTTCAACTAATGATAGTTCAGTTATATATCAGTATGTTTTAAACCGTGGTTGTGCAACGACCGATTATTGAACAAGGATTGGATTGTAAAGAGATATTTTTCTTCCAAACGATTTCAACCGGGTATGTGTTTTTTTAGTTTATTAATTAATGTGAAGCGTATTGGATATAGTTAATAATGTAATGTTGAAAAAGAATCACTAAGTGTTATCAGTCATCCTAATACGTTGGGTTTTAATATTAATTTATTTCTATAGGACTTTGATTCAGTTTGCTTTATAGAGTTGGACACTCGGGAAAGCAATTTAGTAGTAGTATTTGAAAATTATTGAAATGTTCATATATGCTTGTTTAATTCTTTTTCACTTTCAACCTTGCGCATGTATGCAATCGCGCAAACAAAAGCTTACACCAAAGTTAAACTGAGCACGTACAGTATTTTATGATTTAAATAATAAGATGTCCTTATTTAAACACGCAAAGTCATTGATATAGAGAATACATGGTTGGTGCCGAGATGGAGAAAGTTTATCCGGTGAGGCTTAGAAAAAGAAAATAGGGCGATAAATAGAAAATTCTCCATCTCGGCACCAACCATGCATTCTATTTATCCTGCTTCATTTAAAATTATGCCGCTAACACATTTTATCAAAGACACAAATGACTAATTAATATAACAAAATAATTATTCTGGTCAGCTCCTATATGTACATGTACACAACATTCCTTACGGCCAAATTACTACCGATTATGTCACGTAAAAAATAATTCCACATTAAACTGGTCATTTTAATACTTTTCTATTGAAATTATGAGAAGAAATAAAACATGAATCGAGAATAAGATATTTTTAATGTTGGAAATTGAATACATTGTGCAACAGCAAAACAAAAACTGATTTTTATTTTTTATCATTAGAAATTTACACTCAACTATGTGTCACAGCGTGCGTAGGAATACACTACTTCCTGTTGACCGGAGATAGGAAAATTTATTCGACCCTGCTTTATTTGGTCAATGTTTGCAACAGAGGCAGGATTAAACAAAACAGTTAACAGTAATGCCTTCTGCTTCTCAATAACATGATCTTCAAGCATTAGTCAATAACTATTCACTGTTTAGTTAATATTCAGTGAATATGTTTTCTTTACAGATTTCTCAAAAATTGGTTTTTATCATTAAGAAAAAAAAACTAAATAAGCTTGTGGCTGTATGAATTTAAATGAAGTTTGAGAACAAAGAAGGTTTTCCAAACTTTTTTGTGTTCGTTTCTGTGAATACATTGATTCTATGAGATAACCATCTCAAAAGTGGACACCTGACTATAGCAGCTACTTGCATACAGCTGTCTTTAATTGAAGATATGTGTCATGAAATTTAGTTCATGAGTTCATAAATTAACATCATAATTTGCAAATAAACAGTAAGAAGTCTAATTCATGAACTAGTTCATGAAAGTGTTCATTGGTTGTTTAATTAACTTGTACATAAAAAAAAGGATATATGTTGTTCTACATGAACTGTTTGTGTACAAGTTCACTACCCAGTTCTTAAAATAGACTTGTTTTGGTCAACGAACCAATCATGAGATTAAGTTTATGAATGCATAATGTGAAATCATGAGAAAATGATAATGAACAATTATAAGCTGTACGGACAGATGGAAGCTCCAAATATGATCATGATGCTTAGTCTAGGATTCTTCAGAAGAACTTCAATGGTACGCTAAGCAATGCTCTAGTTGAATACCAATTAAAAGAAAAACAGCAACATAAAATATGATAATAATAGAAGATTATGATGATGCTGGCTGGTGAAAGTGGTAGTTATTTAACAGTTATCTTTTAATAATTAACGTTTACCAATTTATTGCCAGTTTCACTATTCACTGTATTTTTGTAATTTGTGCTCTGAAATTGTGGCTATTATAAGCAAATGGTTGTATTTACCAACCCGTATATATCCAATAATCTCTATTCAGTAAAAGAATTGATGACCTTCAAACTGCAATCTTAAGTGTTTGCTGATAATTTGAGTCAAATCCCGATGTTATGTTGAACCATACTTGGGTTACAATGTAAACAGTCAATAAACGGATAGGTTGTGAAAAACATATTGAAACGTTAAAATTGTCTTTGAGCAGGTCGATTTAAAAATGTCAAATTTGAGCATAGAACATCTTTTCGCACTAGCCATTTTATTAATGTTGTATTCAATAAACATCTAAACAAACTCATACATACACATATAGAATGAGTATACTATGACATTATAACTGTAGAATCAAGCCAAGTGGTTCAGTGATACCCTGAAATGTCGTTGCTTATTTGTAAACGATATAATTATGAACAGTATTTGTTTTAAATTGCTGGAATGACACATTTTTGCACAGGACAAATAGCAATTCCAATTAAAGTTCTCATATTGAGCAATACATGGAAGGTTATTCGTTTTNAAAAAAATAATAATAATTAAATCAAACAAGAAACGCCTATCAGAGAGAAAATATAAATAAAATGGAACGTTATAAACCCAATGACCTATGCATGTAGATAACAACTGGGAAAGTCGGTCGTATGACGTCACAAAAATCCATAATGACATAATGACGTGAACAAAATCCAGGGGCAGTACTGTAAATAAAAATATTAATGGGACTGTGCTACTAATAAAACTAGTTCGACCTTAATCATGCCTTTTGAATAAGGTCGATCTTTTACAAAAATAATATAATTGCATCTAATCGGACCAGAGAAGGCAATTTAAAACATAATCATAGAGCGGTTCTTAAAGCATTTTGAAACCAGATAAACCTACAAATAATTACCTTTAATAATACCGAATTATTTGTAAAACCTTATTTAAAGCTTTACAAAACAATAAGAGATCCTAGTTTAAAGTTTACGGTTGAAACTCTTGAAATTTAAAGCTGTTTTGTATTTACGCGCTATATATCTGCATCAATTAGGTATATGTCAGAATCACGCAACACGCGATGTAATTAAATAATAATAAAAAAAAGTTTGTTGTTATATCTTTAAACGTTTTGTCTCAAACTACTATTGTCAACTGTTTTTTTTTCCTGAGAAAGTGTATGTTCTGTAATATGAATCATTGACGTCTTAATACCCTTAAATTAACAGCATGATTACATTATTATGAAAACAAACGAAATCTATTTGATTATAAGATATTTAAACCGATGAAAAAGCCTAAAACTCGAAATTGCACATTTAGTATAAAACAAAGTCAATATGTGATGTCACTTTGCGCTTTTAAGGTACATTTTGTTTGAGGCATTGTTGTGTACGATTATATTGGGACGCGTAAGAAGCTCATGCATATTGGGTCCGCGAAATAGAAATACAAGGCATTTCCTGCATTAAGGTACTAAAAGTATTGATTCAAGATAGACTAGACACATAGCAGACATCTACTGGTAGTTTTGAAAATATCTGAATATTGAGTAATGACTTCGGGATACCCACATTGTAGATGAACATCTTCGAGATTCGCTTTTGTCAACAAAGGATCTAAATTTAATAGCAAGTTCTATATCAATACGGTATTTAAGCCGTTTCTTCGAAATTACGTTCCGAAACTGTTTCAAGAAGGTCGGAAGTTAACGTTGTTCCATCAGGACAGTGCATCAAGTCACATATCTAAACTGGCACTCCAGTTTAATAAGAAGTAGAAAGCAAACTTAATTGACCGTTAAGAATGGGCACCGAAGTTTCCGGATGCTGCTCCAATACTTTGGTATATGGTGAATCGTCTACAGAAGCACACCGTTACACCTGTTATAGGTCTTAAAAAGCTCTTAAGGGCGAGTAGAGAAAACTGAACCAAAATCTTATTGACAAGACTCTTAAATCATGGCAAAACAGGCGTAGCCTTATTTTCGTATGTCATGAATATCGTATTAAACACTTACTTTTAGAACGGTGATGTTGCAATTCTTATTTTGTGTCGTGTATTTTTTCCAAATATAATCTGGGTGCTCGTATTCATTATCAAAACTCGTGCGTAGATAGCAAATCATATTTAAAAAGATAAGTGCTGGCATTTAAACTCAAGTCTTAAACTAGTGATAGTTCAGTTATGTGTTAAACCGTGGATGTGCAACGACCGATTATTGAACAGTGATTGGATTGTAAAGAGATCTTTCTTCCGAAAGATTTAAACCGGGTATGCGCTTTTTAGTTTATTATTTTTCTTAATAGTATTGAATATAATTTAAAAGGAGATATTGAAAAATGAATCATTTTCATACGTTGGCTTTTAATATTAAATTGTTTCTATATGACTTTAATTCCGTTTGTTTGATAGAGTTGGACCTTTAGCAATATAGATGTAATATTTTACTAATTATGAACATTTTCATACATGTTTGTTTTTTGGTTTTTCACGTTAATCCTTACTCACGTATGCACTCACGCACATAACAGCATACATCAGAGTCAAACTGAGCACGTACCATTTTTTTTAAGAATTAAATATTAAGGAGTCCTTTTCTAAACACGAAAATGCATAGATAACAAAACAGTAAACATTAATGCCTAAAAGGTCAACAGACAAGTTCAGACAAACAAATAATATTTTATAAAGAAATATAATATAATAACATTGATATTAAAAGACAAAATAAAAGATTTAGTGCTAAAAAACGATGATTTTGATGATCGGTATTTTCCTTAATGCGTTCGGCAATTTCCGCCGCCATTTTCCCTGATTACGTAGTCGTCGACCTTCTGCGCACGTCCCAAAATGACCTCCATTGGTATTTACGAACTGAAGCTTGCAAATTTCCCACAAAACGTCAGCGTTTAAAGAACTGTGAAGGTCATTTACTTTCATTTAAGTAATTTTTCATCTACATTGTGTTAATTTCTTTTCAAATTGCTACGTGGCATATACATAATTTCCAAAGTGAAATTTAAGACAAGCATATTGAATTAAATAATGATGTAGGTGTTGGCGATGTCTTATTGTTCTCATGGCTAGTGTATAATAATTGCAAGTGAAACGTTTCAGACTATTGACTTAAATAACTTACCCAAGAATAGTATGAATAGATTAACTGAGCGGCGTTACATGACTGGAATACTATTGGCAACGGCGAAACATTCTAAATAAACAAACCTTTAATGTATTGCGTTACTTAAACATGTAGATCTATATAAACTTCTGCGCGAATGCACCTAAAGCCTTAGGCTTACTGAGGCATTATCGAGTTATTTGGCAGCGAAGGAATATATAATAACGGTGTATTTGGAGAGATCTTGAGAGGGGACACCCAGACGTATATCTTAAGGCTAACACAAATATCAACGATATTTCGAGCTTTAAAGCTAAAAAAACTGGGGTTTGTCTTGATTGTCCGTACAGGAACACGATCAGTTTAAAGTGGAAAATGTGCAGAATGCAACCCATGCGAAAGATAAAAAATCTTACAGGACATGAGGTCTGATAATTTACTGGAGCTCACCAGATTTTTCCGGACTTTATTCTTCTATAACCAAACAAGAGAAAATACATTGTATATAGTTTATTTGTATCATTATGGCGTTTACAATGTGTAACAATTCTATATTCAATAAAATAACAACAACATACATGGATCGAAACCAGTTAAATTTCATTTAAACAATAAAAAACTTGTCTTGTCGCCTATGTCATGAAACAAGGTGCAATATTTGACGGGTTCCAAGAATCGCGCGTGGATTTTGTTACGTCACCAGCAAGATAGCAAGTTTTACTGGTTGCTTAAATATGTTTTATTTAGCTTTAAACAATCTGTAGATTAAAATAAACATAAACCAGTCCGTATATTTTACATATTCCTAGTTTCTTTTTCATTTTCAACCTAAACGAAGCTTTACATAACTGTTTTTGTCGGACACGAGGACCGACAATTTCGGGAATAATACCGGACTTCAGCAAATTTTATCGGAAATGTCCGAGGTCTGATGTCTTTCGCATGAGTTGCAGAATGTCGTTTCGAAAAATCAGTGTAGCATTTTACGTGCGAATGGACATCTTGACATTAGTTTTTGATACGCGTTAAATGACGCAGTTGATAAATAGTATATCCCTTTGTATTGTAAAGAAAAAAAAATAATGGTAGATTTTTTGCCAAAAAAAGAGAGAAAATTCCAGCGGAAAACAGCATAAACTGGATACGGTGAGGTGTGTTCCGGCTTATGAGTTAAAATTATACAACCGAGGCCAATCATTTCAATGTTTATCCTCTAGGTGATCCACGAGATTATGTTTTTTAAAATGAAATTATAATACATTGATCAATTAGAAGGTCCTTCAATTTGTTGTATTTATCTGTAAAAACAAATATTATAATGTTTCATTTTAAGGATTGGAGTGTACGTGCTTAAGCTCATTTTAAGGCGGTTTAGGCCGATGAATAAAACCTTGCAAAACTTTTACTTTGACTGTATTTGAGATTAATAGACGATAACATTTTGCTATGCTCTTAACGATATTCAACGTGGGAGATCTTCTTGTACATGATATTTTAGGGTTATCATACCTCGTTTATTGATTGTAGCACATTCCTTTTGCTGTTTATCTTTATTTTATATCCTCAGCACGATAAATCTATTGCGTGTTTGTTTAGTGTATGAGCGATACTTGGGCTTATTGACACATTCAAACAACGCGTTTAAAAACGTTTTTGCTCTAGGGTATCGATGTCCAAAATACAAATTGATAAAAGCTTCCCATTCTTATTCCTCGCCGTAGGCGGAGGGATTTAGTTTTGGCGTTGTCCGTCCGACCTTTAGTCAGTCCGTCAGTTCGTCTAACCCTCCATCCGTCCGTCTGTCACACACTTTTCAGGGCTTTATCTCATACCCTATGCAAGATTCCAACATGAAACTTCATGGATGTATATATATATGAGGAGAAGTGCCCTGCACAATAACCAGAACTCTACACTTTCTAACATAAAAGTAGCTTTTCAGTTCTATATCCCAGATACGATTCAAGATTTCAACCAAAATTTATAGGTGTATAGATATCAATGAGGAGTAACACTATGTACATGAACCATAACCCTATAGTTTCTAAAATAGGAGTTATTGCCCTTTAATTTTTTGTTGGTATGATGTAGCGTTTCAGGGCCTATCTCAGATACTATACAAGATTTAAACATGAAACTTCATAGGTGTAAATATATCTAAACCTTATCTAAAATATATCTTAATGTCAATGCATAAAATGCAACACCATGCAAATTGAATAAAGAGCTTTATCATATCTTCTAACCAGATTCAGACTTGCTGTTTCCCTGGGCCATACACGGACCATCACCTCATGGTTGCAAACCTATTAGAATGAATGATTGTTTGTTTGTAATGTTACTTTTACATTTTTGGTCCCTACTAAGCCATTGCTTGCATCTAGCAGCAATTCACATATGAGATTATTTCGACAAAAGGAGACAATGCTCATTACAACATTGAAACACAACAGTAATGTAATGTTTAAGCAATGAATTGTTCAAACATTCCACGTAACAACTCGTGGAATAGATTTGAATTACTCATCGTATCAACATATTCTATAGGTTAACCCATTTTTTTCCATTAAACTGATCAACAAGTGAAATATTGAGCAATAAACCTGATTGAATTCTTCTGTTTCGCTGTAAATACGTTGCCTTTTTTATCGTCCTCATATATGGTGGATATTTTTAGCCAAATCTGTCTGACTTCTTCAGAGGCATAGGCTATGTAAAGAGCAATGACCAAGAAATTCTTTGTTTGGTTGTCATCTCTTTTTGGACTTTTAAATAAATGAATTTTAAGCTTGTAAATGGTGTTGAACATTTTTGTTTCGTGCATGAACTTTGCAGTTTTCTGAAGGTCTTCTTGCGTCTAGTTTTGAGTTGTGATGTTATGGGCACAAATAAGAAAGGTTAGAATATTTCTTGCAGAAAAGACATCGTCGTACACGTCTAAGGATTCAAATTGTCCAACTAAAATTAACAAACTTGACGGCAATGTTCCATTTCGTTTTGGATCAAATGTAGTCGATGATGCCGTATTGTCGATTAGGTAACCTATAAAGATAAAGACATAACACTTTGAAACAGTAAACATGAAAATGCATTGTATGATAACATTCAACATAGAAAATACGACATTTATGTTTCAACATTTCTTATTCATACATAGTTTTTAATTTATTGTATGTTTTCCTGGTGTAAAAACACACCTAAAATTATAAAATTGAAATAAATTTAGAATAATATTGCGTTTCACCAAATCCACGTGCAAAAAGACGAAACTATACATACCCCACGTGATTTAGCGTCCAATCGTCATGGATGAATGATTCCATCGTGAGCTTGCTCAAATGTAGTCAAATGATCAAATTTTAAATTTCAAATCAAAATCTTAACTCATAACGGAGATAAAAGTTTGAAAAGTGTTGCGTTAGAAAAGTCTCCAAGTGTAAAGACATTTTATCAAGAGTGCCGAAAACAGCTGAGTCATTAAATACACGCATACTTTAAATCGTGGAAGAAAGGTGATATTTGATAGCGAAAACTGTAAACAGCCAATATTTGTTTATTAAAATCCATCGAGTGTTTGCCTTGAGCAATAACTGATATCTGGGTCAAGTGAAATTGCAATAAATACTAATTTTGAATTCCCGTTTCAGTGAAATGTTTCAGTAAGAAAAGATTAAGTACGTAAACAACGATTTTTTTGATTTTTTTATTATATAGGAATATTTCGATAACGGAAGTCGTTTAAATTATGATTATTGATCCAATTATTGGTTTATATTGTACTGTAGTATTTGCGACATAAGTAAAATATACACTATCAATTGCATTCTCAAATTTACAGTGTAAAACCTGTATTCCTAGATGAACATTTACTGTTTATTTCAACACCATGCGCATTTTTAAAGATGTTGGATGCATTTATTTTTTATTATATGACTGCTTAAAACAAAATACATTAAACGCCGTGACAACCTTTGGAATACAAGTCAAAGCACTATATTATAATACAGTTCGCTATTTCGCCTAGTGTCGTACGACCAATGCTAGCTGGATTTAAATCGCACCGAATTTAAGATGTATAAATTAAACTAACTAAACACACTGTTATAAACTAATCTCAAAACGATTTGATGCGGAACGATGCAAATGGCTACGTTCTTATTATAAAACATGTATTTTATAACAAAGATCGACTAAGTATATCTTATTTAAGTTGCTTATATTTATTTAATTTCTTAAAGTTACTGTTAAGTATTGTTAAGATTTGTATTGCATCAGATTTCGACAGGTAAAAATCCCAATCCATTGTATTGAGGTATTCAGTTGCCAACTATACCGTTGTAGAACAAATGTAACGTACCATGGGGGCAACACCGTCCGCGAGTGCGTTCACCACCGTCAGTGTGAATGGAAAAAGAACTAGTGAGAACTGCGACACAGAAAAGTATCAAGAAAATGATATATCCAAAGCAACAAATTCCCGAGACAAAGGCAATACAGATTAAACTTAAACTTAAACATTGCTGTTAACTAACTTCAGAATTGATTCAGTCAAGTTGGTTTCACAGGAATGTTGTCAAATGGACTATGTCATAAATGACTCTGTTTTGTGAGTACATAAATAACGTAGCTGGTTGTGACATAAGCTTCTTTGTTAATTTACTGGAAACATTATAATACCAAAATTGGATTGATGTTTTCAGGACAAACCGACGATGTTGCCCATGTGATGATATCTTACACATGGGCAGACATCAAACTAGCGAAAATGATATGCGCCATATTGGAAGAGAACGGTTACACGGTATCGTTTTGTTGTTAAGTTACATCACATAAGTGTGTGTGTGTATATTCATTTGACCTGTCTAATAACATACAAATGTACATGAATTATTATTGGAATATCAAAGTGACACCATGTTAATTTACATAGCGTAGTATGTATACATGTATATGCACGTGACACTTTTTTAATCATATGGAGAAGTAAGTGCATATATGTGAATGCATCATTTTTATGCCTAGGTATATATGGACATTGATGGATCTGCACTCGAGGCCATGGCGAATGCTGTAGAGAAATCAGAGGTCTTTTTGATGTGCATGTCAAAAAAGTACAAAAACAGTTTTAATTGCAGAAACGGTATGAAATTATTTTAATCTGTCTAAGATTTGCTTTGATCTAAGTTTCTTGCGACAGTTATATGAGGCCAAATATTCATGTTTGTTGTGCAAATAACCGTCACGATGCTGTTCATGTATATCTATTTTCTCATGTAAATTCAGAAAGTTTTCTTTATTTTGTGAAAATCTAGTTTAAGCAGCAGTCCCCTTTCATCTGATATTTGCAAAAATGACGGATACTGCACAATTCTGTTATCATTTTTAATATGTAGAGCATGTTTCATAATCATATTACATGTACCTTTCAAGAAGTCAAGTTTTTTTGCTGAATGACGAATGGATCAATAGAGGAAGGAGGTGATTGACAGCCAAATGGCAACGTATAGCTAAATATTTCTGCCAAGATTTTTTATCATATCTGATGTTGTTGTCCGGAAATGACAATATTAAGTTTTGTTCCATATTCAGTATTAATATTGACCTTTGATCTCTAGTGAAAAGCGAAAGGTCTTGCATAATTCCTATTTGGACCTTTATACTGTATCCAAGTTTTGTATAAGAATCTTCAGCACTTTCTGGGTGGGAAATTGGGGAACCCAGTTATATGATTTGTACTTTTCTAATAATGTCAGTTTTTGCGGACGGACAGACAGACGGACAGATGGACAAAGGAAGCGATTGCCCAACAAACATACAGAAAACCTAAAGCTCAATTTGTATAAAACATTTCATGACACAAACTTGTGTACTGTTTAGTTATTAAATATGTCAGAATTTGTAGACGGACACACAGACGGACCGATTAACAGAGGAACGTATCGACACTCATACATAAAAGCAAAAGCTTAATGTGTTTAACGTGTTTCATGTAATATTATACGTACTTTTTGAGTTATTACAATTTAAAGATGTGTTCTATTTTATATTAAAGCGACATGAATTTACATCTGTTTGAAAAATGATTATTGTATAATTTTGACATTGCCATTGATAAGTATACCAAATTTCAGCAAACTATCTTAAGTGCTTTTTAAGAAATTTTAGGAACAAATGTTGGCGACGGACGGACTGACGAAGAGACAGACGGACGGACGGATAGAGGGACAGACATAACGGACGGAGCCTTAACCCATAGTCTCCGCTGATGACAACGGCAGGAGACAGTTATGAACATGTTAAATATAATTTAATAATTTTGCTTATGAATTGTTCGATTACATTTTTATAAATCAGACCAATTCAGTTTATGCTCATTTCAACATTTTAGAAGCCAACTATGCCTTTTCACTAAGAAAGAGCATAATACCAATCACAGTTGAACAAGACTATTACCCCGACGGCTGGCTCGGTGTGATATGTGGCGCCAAGGTTATCTTTGATTTCAGCACTCAATACGGTGTTAACGAGAATGTGGAGAGTCTCCTTGAGTCTATACGGTATGTCACTGCATTGTTACGTTTATTCTAACCAAATAATTATGTTAATAATTAAGACAATTACTGTCAATGACTGAAGAATTTCCTAATTCCTTAATTCTTTGAATTAATTTTTACTTATGACATGGAGTTATGTTTGATTCATCAAATCCCTATAACTAAATTCATCCTCACAATAAGTAACGATTTCAGCAGTATTAATATTATATGTCAATTATATAAGCACACTTTGTATTGAAACGAATGTTCGGAATCCTTATTATAAACGAGTGCTGCGCATTAAGAGGATAACCAACAAATTTGTGATATACATTTACGGACTTATGCGAAGGTTTATATTCACAGTATTGGTTATAGGCTAGAACGAATTATCATTAACTAATTTGGGTACACATATTTGGACTGAACAAAAGACAGTAGACATGAAATAAAAGTAAGAAAAACTTAATAATTGTCATGTAGAGTCATTCTTTGTTACTGCATATCTCCATTCCAGAATCACTTATGTTGTTTTAACTTTCCATTATTTTCGCATTGTCTTGAGTAGCAAGTGCACACATAAATAGTTTTGTTATTTATTTTAACACGAATTATGGGTATAATACATATTTTATCCTTGTAAGTCAATTATGTCATGATGGAAACTTTTGTATGAGTTTTGGTAAACTCTATATATTTAAATGAACATTATAAATTAACACATCTGATAAGCTTAAATCCAATATAAATAAAATGTTGTTCGAGACGTGCGAATGTTAGAAAATTGAAAAATGTCAATCACTATTGTATTTAATATGATTTCTTATGTTAATTGCTTTATAACATGTCAATATATAAAAAAGTTTATTAGATCTAAAATGGTTATACAAATAGTATAGTAAGATTACCAGAAACGGAAGGGAAGGTCTTACGCTGTTAACAAGTATGTCTTATTTGCATTTTCATCATTATATATGTCGATATCAATTTCGATATTAAATGCATTTAAAGGTAAAACTGATCGCACTGAACTATTTTAAGTGCAATGTAACATTCGCTATAGATAAAAACTATATAATTTTATATGACATTTAATAAAAAAATAAAGCAGTCGAGTGCTTCAAACATGCATATCTTAGTTAATAAATGTAATATCTTAATAAAAAAATCGACCATTTAAACATATTGTCCCTAAATGATGGTTAATTTTAGTTTTGATGATTTTACGTGTTGATGGGTTTTAAATTAATTTCTGGATAAAATAATCGGGCTCCGACGGTTTATATACCTGCAGTTACTTTGGAAAAAAAGAATATATATATGAAGGTGATTCGAAATTTTCATTCACATTTTCGTCGAATGCACTGACTTTTCATTGACTTTTCAAGTGTAATGACATCTACCTCCTTCTTTGGTGGAAGCGCTATGCTAACATACTTGTTTTATATTGGTATTGCACCATGGAAGAATGCCAGTGTGTTGTATATGTTATAATCACAAAGTCATTGTAAAGATGACCGCGTGTCGTTTTTTATTAAAAAAGTATAAGGTTTTCCTAAAAAAAGTATTATGGGAACTTATATTACTTTTCAAAACAGCATTTGGGCTGCACTGTCCGCTGAAGACCTTATTATGTGTTTGTATCCCCACCCCCAGAAAATTGCCTATATAGAGCCAATACGGCATTATGTGTTCGAAAATAAAAAAAAATATAGAAAAGATTATTGTTTTAAGTTGAAATGCCCTCAAAACCCAAGTAAAAGGCCGATTGTGTCCGATCCATTAAGAAATATGGAAGCCAGGCTACCAGGCGATTTTTCTTTTATGGATATTGTAAGACCTTGTTGACACTCTTGGAGACATCGCTTTTGCCCAATCATTATGAAACTCAATCAGAACATGTGTTGAAATGATATCTATGCCTAGTTCGTATATGGTTAAGGTACGTCGAAAAACATGGCAGCCAAGGGGTCAGTTTTCATGTGAACTCTCTTGAAGTCACAGATTTTGCCCAGTCATCTTACAACTTGCTCAGACCATGTGCTTTTATAATGTCTCGGCCGAGTTCAAAAATGATTCTGCTCATTTCACAATTATAGCCACCAGGGAGCATGGCATGTTTCCTAGTTAGTCTATACTGAAATCTTTTGAACACTCAAGAATTCACATTAGGTGTGCAATATTCACCAACCTTGCTCAAATTATAAACGTTTTAAAATGGATTTGGCCCGTCGAAAAACATGGTCATTACAGTGCGGGTCAAATTTCTAAAGTGAATTCTTGTGAAAAAGAAACAAGTCACAAAATTGCCAAATCATTATGAAACTTTCTCAGAACATGTTTTTTGTTTTTTTTACTTTCTCGTCATAGTTCTAGTCCATTCAAACAAATGGCTGCTAGGGGGATAGGTGGAGTTTACCCTTAATACCTATAGTGAAACCTTTAGAACATTACCTGCTCAGATCAGTTGAATTCCATTGGTTCTCAATTGAGCGCACCAGGGTCTTTGGCCCCCTTGTTTTCATAAAATTGCATTCATACATAGTATATTTTTTTGTTAATGTGACTACATGTACAAGCAATTTGATGTTTTATCAGCTGGTCACACCTAAATAATGTTATGTATACATAACAACTGCTTAACTGTTCAAAAATCATATTCAAACAGTTTGTACATGTATAATGTGATTTGCTTCTAAAATCAACACCAACATGTCGACATTTGTGTTAAGGTATACTCTGATTACAGTTTTATGAACATATATATTACAGTGAAATTGCTTGTCTATGAACTCGTAAATCATAAAGATATAGTTGCAACGGAATTGCGGACAACTTCAGTGCTTGCAGCGAATTGATTTTGTATATTTATAGATCGTTTTTGTTTTGTAGTATAAACGTGCTTACGTTTAATCACTCAATTGGCCCTTCAAAAAGACAAGCTGAACACACCACTGAAAACAATGAGGTGGACACAGACAGAAACACGGAATGTGGGCAGATTTCATTCCACGGCTGTAGAGGACATACTGCTGAAGTAATGTTTAAGCACACATACGTAGTTTGTTTATATTATACCCAATCTAGGTTTCATGCCTAGATTTTCATTCGTTTATTTTAAAGTTTCTTGTTTATGTTGATTCAAAACCGACACATATTTTCTGTAGCAGTCGTGTAATGACTCAACTAAGAACGTCTCACAAACGTCTTTGTTTGTGTTCACCTGAGCATGAATTGCTCAAAGTTAGCTATTGTGATCAATCGTCGTGCGTCGTGCTTCGTGCGTCATATGGTGTCAACCTTTAGCGTGTAACCACTTTAGTGGCCACATGTTCGCCTTATATGAATGACACTTATTAAATTGAGGTCACAACTTGCTCACCAGCTACATTCTTACAAAAACATTTGTAATTCAATATTAAAACTTGGTCAAATGTGTATATTGACACTATTAAAATACACTATCCATATGGATACAAAATAAGGTCAATAGGTCAAATATTAAAACACCTCATAGAAATAACATGTGTGGCTTAATAATGATAAAAATTGGTTAGAAAAGTGAACATTAACAATATCTTAACCCGAATTCTAATTTGTGTCAAGTGCTGTCAAGTGATGTCGACATTAAGGTAACAAAGTCAAATCTTAGAAAACCATATTTACCTGTTTATGTTTAAATCTTGAAGAACCCTGATTTGAACTGTATATCATTACTTTATCTTCTACGCCAAGTTTGATTTTTGGTCAAATGTGGTAAAAACTAGATTTGTGACCTCAATCTGATCAAACTTGATTTGATTGATTTTGTCGATAATATCCAGGCCATGATTAAAAGTGGGTCTTGTGAACAGGTCACCAGGTCGAATAATCGACAATTGCTTTTCCACTTGACCCAGGCGCTAAAGAGCTATCTTGGCTAATATGGCTCTTGTGTTTATCTTTTGTGTAATACATTTGTGTTTTATCGATCAACCGATATCAGGGGGTACTTATATGTCTTATATGAGTAGTAGTTGGTTGTAAATATACTTATAATGATCCCTACAGTGTTTATTTGTAAAAAAACTCAGTATTGTAGTTTGACATTCAAATGACGTGTGTATTGTGCATTTTATTTATTTACAGTTTATTCGTGTGAACATCAAAACTGAGGAGTATGTTCTAACGGCGATGTTTAAAAAATGGGGTCTTCAACAACCTGAGTACATGATATCAGTCAAGAGTGGCACGAAACCCTTTTCAATGACCAAGCAACTAAGTCACACTATCATAAGTGGTCTTATTTCAGCAGCTTCAAATACAAGTATCTTTTTATCTGCAGTCCATAAACTATAATTTAATGCACTTTTTAGTTGAAACAGATCTTTTGACCTTTTATTCATGAATTATAGTTTTAATTATCTCTATGTTCGGAAACGTTTTTGAACGAAAAGAATTTAACGTATAAACAAATCAATTTTCCCTAAAGACATCAGTATCGTATACAAAATCAATACGATAGAAACAATACGGTCTTTCTTCCTTATATCGGTTGAATGTCAAGTACAACATGTTAGTCTTGAGCTTTTGATGATCTGCTTCTTCATCACTGTGGTGCTTATTCAAAAAAGATATCAAACAATGAATAGGCGTAGCAATAGAAAGCTTTGTTAGTATTGAATAACCGTAGGTCGTTTTAAATCGTACGTAGATAAACAAAGTATAAACATTTATACTAGATTCTTAAATAGTTTATTCCACAATCGATTTTTACTCAATGGTTAATTGCATTCTTCAATCTGAAGGTAGGAGCTAGATATGGCGTACGTTTTTCAGGTGTATGGATTATTACGGAAGGGGCCGATTTGGGTGTTATAAAAGAGGTGGGAACAGCAGTAAAGAATCTTCGATTAATCACTCATGCTGATTCGCTTCAAACGGTTATAGGAATAGCCCACTGGGAATCCGTCAAGAACAGAAGCAGTCTCGAAATTGGCCAGGTAGACCGGAAATAACATTGGGTTTTAGATATATATGTATTTCAACTGCATATAAATACAAATGATATTTTTATTTCTAAACAAAAAGATATTTTGTGTATACTGTTATAAAGTTTAATCAAATGGAGTATTAATTACACGATTCCACGTCCTTCACTATTTAAAGTTTTGGGCTAGTCATGTTAAACACGTTGTTGATATTTACCATTTAAATTAAAGGGTGTTATTAGATTGGGATATGTCTTTGGTTGATCAGATATGCAGGCAACCTCAAATTGCCGTTTCTTCTCAATAATATGGGGAGAGTTCAGACGTTTTAATGAACTTTGAAGAGTGGGATCAATGTCACAGTACTTTCAAATAGAGACCGTTTTCTGCGTAATGAAGAATTTTAGATATTGTAATGAAACTTCACACATATATACATTATATTAATTTCTCGCTTAGGATTGCTTTGGGTATCATTACTTAATTTATGTTTAAGAAACAGTAGAGACATAGTTTTGAACTGAAAAATAATCAGAACAAACTGTGTTTTTATAATTAATATACAAATTGCGGCAATACCTAGCTTGGTCATTGTAAATGTGTTGGGTGTGGTCATTACTACATATGTAACACTATTTTCCGAATTGTTAATTAATAGTCATTTGTTATTTATTTTTTTACGTATCATATTGAGATTAAAATGCACAGACATGCAAGTTGGATAGTGTGGTCAGTGCAACCGTTCGTAAACGCAACAATAAAATTGAAATTGCGGTTTTTGCTTAACAACTAGAAGCACATTCAATGTAAACATTGGATTTCTTGTCATTCCATCGTTACTTGTTTATTTTATTTTATCTTGGTCGACCGAATTCAGTTACAGTATATAAAAAAGGTAATATGTTTAAATATATAATTTTTATTAATAATTTTACATTGAAAAAATGTATTCACATCTTTGCAATAATGTTTAAGAATCAATCTCAAAGGCCATTGAATTACGAAAGAGACGGGAAACCAAATGCTGATGAATATGTGTTGGAGCCAAACCACACACATTTTATTTTTGTGAGCACATCTGATAGAAAAAAATATATAAAATTTCGCGCAACACTGGAAAAGAATTTGGCTAGACTTTATGGTAAGTTATATTATGTATAACTTTTAAGTTGGTAGCAATTAAATGGACCTGTCAACTCATATTTGTTTATGTTGTTGTTGGTATGGGATTCGATTTAAAAGATAAATTTATATGTGGCCGAATAGTATAGATAATAATTATAGCTTTTTTTAGGTTAGTCATTGTGTTTATGAACGTGCACGAATTTCTTTATTCGAACAAAATTGCCCATTCACTAACACTTCTTACAGACCAACAAATTCCTATTGTCCAGTTAGTTGTACGTGGAGATCACGAAACGTTCGACACTGTCCATAATTCCATAAAGCACAAAGTTCCGACAATAATTTTGAAAGGATCGGGCGGGACAGCAGATATTTTGGCTCATGCACATGAGTACTCGGATGAAACTACGAAAAGGATCATGATGAAAAACAGGTACACTTTTATCAAAACAAATGTCAAAGTAATTTGACTATTGATTAATTGAAATCTTCAAAAGTCGTCAAAATAACACCTGTTTAGCCATCCGTTGTAGCGAATATATTAGAAAATATAAAGACAATATAAATACACATTAATTCAAAATCAATATGATTGTAATGTCTTAATCAACTTATTTGTATCTTATATAACATAAATCATATTTAAACATTTCATCAGGTTATTTGTTCAAATGGCGCCAATAATATGAAAACAAACACAGGTTTAGGATTCAACGACATGTTATGACATTTATGATCGTTCTTAAGTGCCCTTTGAATTAGAATTCTACTTCGGGTTTGTTCTCTGACACCATGGTCCGGATTGAATGCATATTGCCCTTTGATTAAAAATATGAAACGTTCTAATAAATATAACGTTCCTGTGCCAGATCATCGGGATTCATATTATCTGAATTTGATGAAACTTAATATTCAGTAACACTTCAATGTGGACATGCGCACATTGTCAAGTCGTTCCACTTCATTGATTTTAAAGATAGGTTTTGCCATTTTACAGGTCATCATTATTCTTCAATTAGGTCAATTGTAATGGTCCCGTCTGTTGATCTTTCAAAGGGTCAAACGTTATGGGCTCAATGTATTTCACATTGGCTTTCAATAAATTCATGTATTGCCAAAGCGCATCGATGGTGTGCATAGATAAGTTTCAGTGATATTCTTGTTTTTTTTTTTATGTTTTAAATTAGGTTTTCTTTGGCACTGTAAACTCGTGTTGGCTAAATTGTTACACAGTTTGTATCTACTTAATGTAATCATATACGTAAGTTGGGTATACATTCCGTAAGGATAGTCATCTTGCAAAATTTTAAGCAAACCAGGAACCAAATAAAAAATGCGAATACTCAAGTTCAAAATATCTTCTAACGACGCCATTTGTGTCCGCGAAGCGGTCGAATGATTAATGGAATGCCTTTCATCCGTCCGTCCGTCCGTCCGTCCGTTCGTATCATTTTCTTGTCCGCGCCAGCCATATCTGTAAACCTTTTACAGGATTGTAATCAAACTTTGCTGAAATGTATGAAGTTATTGAAATGATGCGCTGAAGGCATGTGTTAGTCACGCTAGCCCAAGTTCAATGTTAAACTTGGTGTTCCATGTCAGATATTCGAGCCTTCATCCTGTTCCTTTATAAGGATGTTTATGAAACTTGCCTCAAATGCTTATTATATAATACATTTGTAGAAGACATGAGGCTGTCATATCACTAAAGGTTGAGGTCATACTCGAAATTCAAAGGATCTCGGCGGGGTTAAACGTTGTCCGTTTGACAGCTTGTCTTAAATCTTGACTTAATCGAGTTTATTTATTAAATTGACAGGACGATTAGACACGCAGAAGGGTTTTTCGAAGAACAAGTCGTACATCTGATAAAAAGTGAATTTAAAACAAACGAAACAGAACATGGCAAATTTGTCAACACTATCAAAAAAATCCTCAAAGAATATGATCTTATTTTTGTGTTTGAATGTGACAAGCGACTCGGCGTAAAAGAACTGGACGAAGTTATCCTACATGCTCTCCTTAAAGGTATATTGAAGCTTTGTAAACAGTTTGTGTTGCGTTGTTGTATTTCGTAGTTAGAGAGAGAGAGAGAGAGAGAGAGAGAAAGAGAGAGAGAGAGAGTGAGAGAGAGAGAGAGAGAGTCAGCGGGTGACATAGAAAGACAGGAAGAGAGAGAGTAAGAGAGAGGAAAAGAGCTGTGTAGAGGAAAATCAGAGGGGAGAGAAGGAGCAACGTATCGTATTAATTTATTTTTTCTATTGTTTCAATAGCAAGTACGAGGAAGGGCATTGCACTTGCGTCGACAGGGAACAATGATGCACTTGAAGAATCGAATAACAAGGAAAAGGTTCAAAGTCGTATTATTTAAGAAATCATGACTTAAGAATGTTAAATATAACAACGATCATATTATAATTACAGAACATATCAAATGACTACTTCATCATATATGTGTATCTAATTAAACACTGTATAATTCGTTTCTTATTTACGCTTTCCGATCAAAATGACAAACTCCAAGCTAAATATTATGTTTGTTACTTCTAAATCTTAACTTTATGTTTGTATTTGAGTTCTTCGTGGTAAATCGACAATATGAATATGTGTATACTCGATTCATACGAAGCGTTTGAAACATAGTCAATATTTAACGCAGTTCTTATTAAATGTCTGCAGTGCTGTTAACGATATCCAAGCTCACTAGAGCTTATGCAAATTTTAAAATCATTGAATTTTACTGTATGGACTAAAGTTTGAATCTTGGTAGAAGGGAATTTGTTTAGCAGTGTAGTCTCAAGTGAGTCCTTATAAACATGAAATCAACTCTTACATAGTAACTTATTATTCATTATGTTCTTATTATATTCTGAAAGGTATTTAACACCGTAAATAGCACGAAATAAACGGCAAACAACAATTCAAAACCGATATTAGTTCAATTGCAAACACACACTGCTTCACACGCTTCACTAATTTTCAGGACCAAAAACGCGCGTTTTTTTTGTTTTCTGCAATCAGTGGTAATCGCATGGACGTTCTTGAACGATTGCTAGAAAATGGAGAAAGAGTGGAAAACTACTTCGACGTGGACGACCTTTGGCTTCTGTGCGACAAAGTAAGCTTTTGACAATTTATTCTACGCTTTTAATTGAACGTAAGCTTATTGCTTTTGATTCTTAATATAATAACACTAATCATAATCTAAGTTCATACTCAGAAGAGTGAGTGGTTAAAATCTGTTAACTGATACTGCTCGGGCTTGTAGTGTAACTGCGTATTCTCATTTCAGCTCCCAATGGATTGTTTAGAAAAACTGATTGAACATGAAAACGCAGTTTTAAATGTAAGTTATACTAATTATATTGTTATTTTATGATCAAAATATTCGTTACATATGTTAAAATGGTTGCCATTTATTGGGTTTAATTGCTTCACACATTCGTTAAGAAAGCAGCAAATTCATCTTATTTAACTATAAATATTTAAAAAATAATGCGCAGACCTTTTGCCGTAAAATTAAATAGTTATTGACATATTTGTTATTTAAACCCCTGTTTCTAAAATATGCTTCAGACAATATGATCTCATTTTACAAAACACACAATGAATGTTGATATATCTAAGTTATATAATATTCACAGTTTACAGTAGTTTTTTTCGGGCGTCTAAAAGCATAACAATATTAAATACGCGATTTTTCCACAAACTAAATGAAAAAAACATGAAGTGAACTAAAATAGCCCTATCGCAAATAAGGACAAAGTCAACGAGGATAAATAGTTGTGTCCAAACTTCAAAGTCATGTTTGAGCATGTAGGTAATGTTGTTGTTGATATCTATAATTTATATCATATTAACAGTTTACAATAGTTTTTTCGGGCATCTAAATGCAAACTAATATTAATCCCGTGATGTTTAAAAAACATTATGAAGAAAACTAAAGTAACCTATACACAGCCCTATAAAAAAATAAAAACAGCGAATGGCATTTAAATATTAACTATCAAAATACAAAATACATTACAGGGTTTGTTTTAGCCCGATTTTATAGCCGAAAATCGGCTATATTTCCAATGGCAAAAGGTATACTTTTCCCCCCCAAATTTGCTAAAAAAATCCTATTTTCCAGAAAAAAATAGTTTTTTTTTCATAAAGAAGGGTTTTATGATTATTTTATCTTGATTTTATTTCAATTACATCATAAAATTAAAATTTAATATATATGATTGTGTTCTTTTATTTTGAATTATTAAAGAGAGTTATATCAATACATATAGGTGTACTACAGTGCTGCCAAAGAAGGCTAATGAATTTATTTTCCCAATTTCTTAAAAATTCCGATACAATTCCCAATTCCAAAGCCATGGGCTATCTTCCCCCAAAAAAGGAAAAAAAAAAAAATGCATTTTTTATGGATGTATGTGTATTCTATTATTTATCATAAATCAAAAATACAAATTAATCCAAGTACCAAATTCACAAGTAAAAACAAGTAGAAGGCTGAACATATAATACTGTAATACAAACGCATAATATCAATTATTAACAAAATGTAAATACATGCAAATAATAAAGGCTATTTTTAATATAAATTATATATACATGACATGATTCAATGAAATGAAGTACCACAACTGACGTGTTTACGTGATTCACTGTACTTAAGAAGTCAATTTAATTTGCATATACATTGAAAATTCATTCAATATGATGAACTCAAACTGATATTAAGTGGGACGTGGATAAGTTAGCTGCAAATACAACGAATTACTTCACTCTAACCTTTCGATTACTGTACAATACTAATAATAAGAGAGCACAATTCATTGGAAAACAGGATTTTATTGAAAATAAATAGCAGAATAATTATTCCAAACTTGCAAAAAGCACGAATAATTGCACTTTTCCTTTAAGTTAATGCATATTTACTATATTGCATCGTTTTGATTTAGACATCGCAAGTAGAGCGGCCAAGGAAACTTTTTAGAAAGCTGATCGAAAAATTGATAGGTAGACCGCTGGTACAAGCAACCGAAGACAAGGGTAAATCACTTCTTTTTGACCATTTTAAATGCCCTCATTATCAGCATTGCCTTAAAACTGATTAAATATACACATAAATTTAACAAAAGAAACGTGTGTTTGGTAATATTTATAAACAAAGACACATTTAGTTGAATGTACTATCCGGTCTTGTTTCATGCTTTCAGAAACGCCATCGAAATCCGAGGTTAGTCCGAATACATTCCTTTTCATATGGTCGCTTACTATGATCCGACAAGACATGGCAGAGAAATTCTGGGTGGAAGGGGAGGTAAATATGTCAAAGTTATAAGATAATGTCAGAGATTTATAAAAAAAAAATCAAAAGCAAATTTCTTTCTTTTTTCCAATAAACAATTTTCTTTTTCAAGGAGGTTCGAGTATTTCATCATCAAACATGGTGATAAACAAACAACAGTAAAATGCGCAATGAGCTATTTTACCAGTTACATTATAATAGACGAAAAACATAAATGTTTCGCTAAGATAAATGATAGGTCGATTAACCGTGGTAAATTATTATTAAGCTGAGCTGTACACCCATGACAGGTTACAACTATATATGTGAAGACGGTTGTTTGAGAACCACGGTTTATCTTTTTGTTTTGTCCAAAATGAGAACATTTTTATAACCATCGATATTCTCTAAGACAAAAGTTGTTTAAAACTTTACATAGATTCTATTTGACAGGATGCCATACCAACAGCTCTGATCGGTTATAGTATGCTGAAAATGTTAAAGAACACAACGAAAGACGCTGAGCTGTTATTCAAAATTGAGAACAACATGAAGTATGCATCATTTTGCTGTATAGTAGTATTTACCACGTTATCAAAGTAAATCATAAAATATGGTACATGTAATAGGGCATCCTTTACGATGATTTACTGTTTTTGTGTAAGACACAACAACAGGTTCACAATTATACTTTACATAATACATCCTATAACATGCTTCTTAATGAAAACTAATTAACTTAGTATCGCTTACTTCCATTAGCTCCTTGTGCACAATATTGAGATTGCACTTTGTCTTTCGTGCGTTGTCATCAAAGCTGTCGTTTATAGTTTGTGACAACCCAGGTGACACCACTTTTATACAAACTTGTATAGCAAAATTTCTCAAAAATCTCTCAACAACCTTACAATCAAGGTCCATCTTGTAACTCTTGTTTTACATTTTACATTTATTGATTTCACATATTTGTTACCCTGGACGGCCCAACCGTTTTATGAGTAAATTGCTGCCTTAGCACAACTATTTTTACTTTCTCAAAGACATAAAGATACCGCAAAAAACTCTTAAATGGTTTGAATGCCAGTGAAACAAGTAAGAAGGCGTGCAATATTCCCGACACGATTTTAGCTGTTCTTTTTTGAACGGATTAAAAAAATGTGCTTTTTAAAGCACAAGGAATTGCGAAACGCGACCAGTTTTATAAAACAGAACAGAATAATTTATTTTTACTATAGCATAAAAATCTTATCTTCATTTACATACAACAATAGCATGCATCTTAAGTAAATACAATACATATATAATTTAAAGATAAATCAATTTAAATAAACAGGAAATGAACCTGTTTTCGTGAGAATGTCACATGGATGAGGGTAATACATAGTGACCCTATTATGTTTAACAGTTTAATAATTTCAACAATGATTATATTATTCCTTATAATTGTATAGTTTGTGACATTCCAATTATTTTATACTACATATTTATGGCATTTACTCGAAACATGACTAGTTTTCTTAACATTATATTGTTTGGACTATTAAGTAGTTCGATAAACTACTACATATTAGGACCTTAGGATCTATAATACAATGGAATGCACGTATTCCTTATATGTTTGTTTGAGTAGTAATGAAAATCAATAGTCAAAAGTAGTTATCCAAATCAAAAATCGAACAAACAAAAACATATAATAGAGTAATTTTAGACATCCCCACAAATGTCTACAAAATTTATGAGAGATAGAACATAAATCAAGGATTATGAACTTTGATCCAGATGTATTGCAACCTACGAAGACAATGTGTTCGATGAATATTGTCAGCCGCCTATGCGGAATTTGGCAGAATCCTTCAGAGCATTGTATGACGTGAAATATAGAAAATACTATGTTAGTTTTGCCTTATAAACCTTTCTTCAACTCGTCAGATACATTTAAGTACTCACAATATTTGGTGATACTGAATATACGCGTTTACTTGTTAACAACAATGGGCAAACTAAATCAACTGAATCGAACGTTGCGTAGTAATATCAACATTATAAGTGATCTTTTCTGATTCGCCACGCGAAATAGTCGTCAACAATTGAATGCAAAAGCAGAGAAACAGGATAAAATATCGCTATATGATTCGATTCAAATTCAAATGCTATACACTCAAGTAGACCACAGAAGGTTTTGTTCAAATTTAAATTCTTGTTTTACCAAAGCATAAGAAAAAAACCCAAAGATGGCTGTCATTTTTAATTTACAAAATGTGTACCCCTACGTAAAGCATGATGCATCCGATATCATTTATCATTTGTTAATTTTAGTATATACACAACTCTTATTTTTTACTCAATTTGTATTAATTGGCATATCAAAGTCTAAACTCTACTGGCTAATGCTCTTCTACAGTTTGTGTTTGGATTTAACTCAACATTTTCATTTTCTCCTAGTTGTGCTTGCTTCAATCATACACGAAACATCGTCCTTTTCAATATTAAAAAGTTGATGTAAGAAGGCAATTCTTTGTGGATATACATTATTTGATCAACTTACAAAGGAACGACCTGTTGTTAAAATAAATTACCATTAAAATTCCACGTCAATTTCAGTCGAAAAGTAAATATAAATAAACAATGCTCATCACATATAAGATTAAACACTCTTTTAAGTCACTGATACTATTTTCAATCAGTGAATCTCACCGGTTTCATAAGAGTCATATATTCCAACACTTGTATTTACNACACACACACACACACACACACACACACACACACACACACACACACACACACACACACACACACACACACACAAACGTCATATTTTAAAGCAACATCGTTTTAAAATGCCATGCCTAGCGCATCCTTGAATTGAATTGAATGAGTGATGCAATCCAGTGACGTAATGCCAGCATGCACGCGCGTTCGGTTTGGCGATTTGTGTTGCATTCAGTTAAAAAAATTAATCAAACACTAGAAACGCTGTTTTTGCTTGATAACTTAAGGCTATTATTGTTATATAGTACATTGATTTGAAATGTATTCATTCAATGTATGTATTGAAATTTAAGAACAAATGAATGAGGATGTTGATACATGTTAACGAGTTAAATCGACTTCAAGTCTCAACAGTATGTGTCCTTTAACCGGAGGTGAAATGCAACAAAGTAGTCCGCTGTGAACCTTTAAAAGCAGGATAAAACATAGTAGGCATGAACAGCTCAAGTGTATCCTTAAACCAATGAGTCCTTCTTTAAAATATGTAGGATAAACTGGGAATCAAGGGGGCTGTGGATGGAGAAACATGTTGCATTGCCTTGCTATTTAAGAAAAGTTCCGTCGAAGAAACTTACGCACGTTGCGTTGCTATTTGTATTTCGATACCAAACGATGCATTAAAATTAATTCTAAAAAAACTGTTTGTTTCCTGCAAACCGCCTTTTGTGGTTATGTGTTGATGTCTTAGTTGCACAATATATAGGTAATTCCGAATTATGATTAGAGCAGTTACTTTAATCAGATATTTATTATCGAGATATGTTTGTCAGTTTTATAAAAATGTCACCTTTAATGTGCACTAAAAAGTTAAATAAATTATGTATTAAAGCAAACTGTTTAATAGTCGGTAAGATAGTTGCAAATGTCTACGTTGTTGAAATTAATGTTATTCTGTGTGCACCGAGAATAGTTGCGCTTGTATACTTTTGTAGCTGTTACTCTTTTAATTGTAGATATCATAATATTAACATACACAGATGGTACATGTTTAAAAAAACAAAGATGATGCAATTTGAAATCTCTAACAACTTTTTTTTCCATAGTTATTTGTATTTATTGTTTTGTACGCACTTTCGGTGGTTTTAAGGTGCATTACTATTTCTATTTGAAAAGAAGGTACTACAATAAATTAATGGAGTAAAATCCAGCAGTAGAACTCTAATACTATGTACGTTTTGTATTTTTTACTGTATAAAAAGAATCAATGTACTTGTTTAGCTTAAACCATTCTCCGTCCAATGCGATGCACTTTATTTCAGTCAATGGTCTTCCTTGGCAATGGGCGTACTCAGCGAATGCTTAAGCAATAACGCGCACAAATCTCAAGATCTTCTTCAACGGAAGCTCACCAACTGGGGTAACACAGACTGTCTAACGATAGCGGCGAAGGCTCACAACAAAGATTTTCTCTCACATCCCGCATGTCAGATGCTCCTAGACAGTCTCTGGAAAGGAAACCTTGATAAGGATCTTGGTGAATTTAGGGTATGTGTCTCAACTAAGAGCCAATCAATACTTCCCAGTAATTGTATTTATTTAAAATATTTGCGATCTGAACACGACCATGTTATATTTAATTTCAGTTTGAAGCGTAAGTGGTTTTCATGCTTATTTGATTGTTAAATAAGTTTGTACCACAAGTATAGATCTATACCTCCAATAAACAATAGCATCCGTATTATAAAAAAAGGTAATTATTTCCATTAATGTCTTAAAATGGTATATTGGAATGTAACTGAATAATGTATACCACTGCGTCATTTTCGTGTTGATATTTTACAGCTAACACTTCAAATGTAATAATACAGTCTTTAAGTTACGTGTCAAAGTACACATATCACATGTATGTTAGTTGTTTTTAAGAATACATAGTCCGAAATGCGGCGTCTGTTCATAAGAGCATTCGATGGAAAGCGACGGATGGTGTTAAAAAAGTGTACCCGCATTAAACTAACGAGTTGTTTTTCGATGTTGGCTGATGTCGACCTTAATCGTAGAGTGTATTCTATGCTATACGGCTACATTCGGAATCACCCGGTTAACTTTGTTTTCCTGTAAAATCGTCGTTTTCCTATGAAAATAACTAGCTTATTTGAGATGATAGGTGTCATTGGGGGCTGTCGAGGTCAAAGCGTAGTGCGTTTGTCTACGACGTCGGGACAAACCGGTGTCAGGATAACTTAAAATTTAATAACGTTTTATTCGACGGTAAGGTTCATAACATTTGGTATGTCAGTCCCAGAAATGATGCAAAGAGCGGAAATAGTTAAGTAATTTATGCTTGAAACAATTGTTTTACGGAAACACTACCTAATATTGTATAGCATACACACATATGTAAAACCACGTAAACTATTTAAATCCTTATCAAGGTTATGTTTTCCGTGTATAGTCTTATTGTTTTGACATTACAGATAATGTTGTGCGTAATCTGTCCAGTCCTTGTTTTACCGATGTTGACTTTTAATCACGTGACACCCACAGCTGGTTCCGGACCCCTGATTACGTCTGATAAAATCAGCAGAGCACGTCGTTCCCCAAAGTAATTACAGTTATTTATGCAAAAGTAGTTATATGCATTACAAACATGTGTATTAGTCTTAAAAAACGACGATTAACGAAAAGAACCGATGTTTTATTACAAAAACAAAACTTCCCTTTTCAATTTAACTGAAAGTATTTTACAAAAAAAAAATGTCCTTATATATAACATGGAATAAATATATGTCTTTAAGTGAAGTCACGCCTGCTTAATCTTATTTTTTGTCTTTTTATTTTTGGAATTTTTGGAAACAACAACTTTGCAAGTTGTCAAGTACCAATTTCTGTTAAAGGACACCTTACATTTAAGTGAAAGGGGAACACCCTCTTGACGTAATACACAAATATTCGTTACTTGACTTTATAATACACTAGAATTGATTAGTTTTACTAATTGACGAATAAATAATGAAAAAAAATGTTAGGAATTTCATTTAAGCTATGGAACAGTTTATACAAGAAACCAAATATCCATGGGCATATGTACATATTCTGTTGCACATATATTGTCGTTTTGCTCACAAGAAATCTTGCTAGAGTTGAAGAAAAATCGTTTTTATTGATTACCAGTTATTTATTTTTGCTTTTGAGCTCTTTCCAATGTTAAATCTTTTAAAGTGAGACTTTAAATGGCGCACTTTAAACTTGCCGCAATCTTTTAACAGTGAAGTTCCTTTTGACTTACATTCAACAGACGTTGATTAAATTGAGTCAGTATAAGTCTGAGAACTTGTCGAGAATTACTAAAAGAAAGAATGTCTTTGATTTGTATGAATTTAAAATCGAATTTCATTTTGTATCAAATTGTATGTGTTTTTTTTATGACAGAACAAATCATAGTGGTAAGAGTGGGAATGGCGAATCCGAAGCATTTCGTGAAGAACAAATAAAAGCAATTGAAAAGATTAAATATTTTTTCACGGCACCTGTGACAATTTGCATGTGCAATTTGGTAATGTATTTTTATTTGTTGAGTTTGTACAGTAACATATAGTGTCTAACGTATGCATGCCGTTGTCACATTCATGGATAATATATATTATCGTGGTTTATTGTTTCTCTATGATATTAGATATATAGTGTGGTATGTATACGCCCCGGTCCATTTATTATATTTCAATTCGTTTTAAAAGAACACTAATCATTTAGATTATGAAATATTTGTATTTAATAAGGTTTATGTTTGAAACAACTATTTCGACTTAATTGACTACTTGGTATGAACATAATATACTCGATTTACTCAACAGACATAATTATGTGTGCCTGTATAGTAACTATACGAATATTATTACCATAATGTGTAATTTGACCGATTGCAACATGTTTCTGTATTATTCCCGATGGTTAGAAACAATTTATAATAAGTAAATTGTGGAAGTAGTTAGATAATGGGTCTCGAATATATGTTTTAATTTGCTGTAATTCCAACAAAAACACCTTTATTTCACGTTTATTTGCAGCTTGCGTACGTATTCTTCTTGATCCTGTACACATATGTATTGCTGTTTAACTTTGGACCACGAGTTTCAACGGAGGAAATTGTTCTTTTCATCTGGGTATTCACAATGTTAACAGAAGAAATTCGACAGGTACGTAATCTGGCTCGTAATATGAACGAAACCTAACAACCTTAACCTTTTAAGAACGTTTTGCGACCCACTGGTCAGAATAATGTTACAAGTATAAAGCCATACTGTTCATGAATTTCAAACATGCACAATTGTTGTTTTTTTTTGAAACCGATTTTTTAGCAATAGCTGTGCAATAGCAAATCAAGGTTTATTGTTTATTTCGCACACCTTTGTTTTCTTCAGGCCGTATCATGTCCAACGTTCCGGGGTTACTTCGGTGACATTTGGAACACTGTAGACGTCATTTCATTATGGTTCTTTATTGTCGGTGCAGTTCTTCGTTTCTTTGATAGAACTTTAGAGTATGCGCGGGTGATATTAGCACTGAATGTCATCACATTTTTCCTTCGCTTATTGCACATTTTCTCTGTGTTCAAAGCACTTGGACCAAAACTGATCATGATTCGGAAAATGGTATGCTATTTCAGACGGTAATCATCAGTTATAGCTGTTGATATTTAGTGTTTTGTGACTACAAACCATATATAGTTTACTATAAAGGATGTATTCACTTATGCAAATGTCGTACCGCTACAGTTTTCAATGTCTTACTCGCATGTTTTACCTATCTTGTCATTACATACACTTACAATACAATTGGTATATGTAAACAATGTATCTTTTAAGGTACAGGACCTTGTGCACTTTTTGGTGATTATGTTCTTGTTTTGGATGTCGTATGCAATTGCTTCGCATTCGATCCTTTATCCAAACTCACCTCTGAAATTGGCGACAGCGAAAGATGTGCTTCGAAAACCATACTGGAACATTTTCGGAGAGCTATTTCTTGATGAAATCGAAGGTGTGTCTTTTTTTTTATAGTGCACAACCACCAAAAATGTATCTTTTAAGACGATATAATCATTTTTATTTTAAGTGTGCTCGGTAAGTAAGATGCTTTCCTCACTTTTAAACTATGCTTGTACACTATTACATAGTTATGCATTACATTTTTGTGACCACAATGTATTTCTTCTGATTCAACATAATAAGACATGACTCTTGTGACTTCTCATGTTAATTAAGCGTCGCATTTGTATGTCGTCATCATGATAATGGCGGAAGGGCACATGGTGTTACCCTTTTATCTTTGGTATTAATGCGTATGTGTGCGCGTGTGTGTGTGTGTGTGTTTGTGTGTATGTGTATGTGGATATTTTATGTCCGGCTCATATCTGTAGCGCATTATAGTATTTCGAACTAATTTTGCATAAAATGATCATCATATCCAATTTAGGTGTTGCTAGCAGAAGCAATGCGGTTCACTAAAATGTCAAGATCACAGTTTGTGGATATTGTAAAAGTGTGTTCTGACATGCTTTTTTAATGCGCACGATTGTATTTAAACATATGTTGGCACTAATGATTATCATTTTCAAAGGACTTTTCAATTTTAAACCATGTCGTTCGCTTCCTTGTAAAAGTCTCAGTACAAAATTAAATTTTTGCGTAAGCATGATATGACATGTTATGCCCGGCGCATACATTTCTCAAGTATTATGGGATAAGTTATGTTGGTGGTGTGGTCATTAATATGAATTGTCTACAAAGTCCTACCTGTTATACAATATAATGACGCTTCTTATCATAGAAATCAAGTAGCTACATATGTATATTTGACACTGAATTCATTTGTATGAAATAAAATGAAGATATAAACATATATGCTATCGGTTCTTTAAATGAAAAACCAACACAACAAAACAACTTTGCTCCAGTGTACACTTACATTATCAGTTGGATTCGATTCAATTTCAATAAACATAGTTGCAGATTTAGCATGTGTTTTTTACATCTTTTAATACATGTTAAGTCAAATTTCACCAGTTCGTTTAATCAATTATGGAAAAAATCTTATAGGTCAACAAGAATGTACGTTTGATGAGAAATTTTGGAGCAACGATACGATCCCGCGATGTCCGAGTGAAGTCGGCAAAGTTGTTGTTCCTATCCTCATGGGCATCTACGTTCTCCTGGCGAATGTTTTGCTCATTAATCTTCTGATTGCTATGTTCAGGTACTTTATGTTTATACAATATGTATATCTTTGAACATTAGTTTATGAGATAAACGCATATAAAGGCATTTAACGAAGAACTTTTGTTTGTTTAAACATGGCAAGTTCACTTAAGAGACAGCGATGTTGAAGAAATGGTTCGTGCATTTGTTTATTTCCGCAATAAAGCATTATTGCAAAGTTAAATAAATTTTTATTGTTAATGAGCAACAATACGTTTTATAGAGTCAACCAATTCTAAAATGTGTAGATGACAGAAAACAACAAAGCACAGTAAGCTTTATAATAGAAGTAATAACAATGGCGATAATGATTTGCGCAGCGCAATTCAGATCAAACTATGAGTCAATATTTTAATTTTGTATGTGTTTATAGTTTCATTAAAAATTTATGGAAATCTTCATGTTATGTTTGTTACCATTTGTCACTAAAAGATATATATTGATTTGTTTCAGTTACACGTTTAAAAAAGTGCAAGATAATGCGGACAAGCACTGGTGTTTCCAACGATATTCCTTAATAGACGAGTATCAAACTCGGCCAATGCTGCCACCTCCAATGATTTTGTTCTCACATCTGCTCCAGATTTTTCAGAAAATTCGTAAGAGGATGCGTTTCCAGTCAGCTGTTACACAGGAACCGGCGCTATCAATGCAAGGGATCAACGAACCGAGCAAGCAAAATGATGAGAGCAACACATATGGTATATGCGTTTATAATTTTAGTACAACCATATAAATGTACACAGAAAAATCCACTGGAGAAACTATGAAACAAACGTCATGTGCTGTATGTTCTGTTACTCTATTGTTTGTTATTATAATCTCATCAAATTCACTTGTTTGATACTGTAGCATTTGCAATAATAGTTCAAATCTTAATAATTTGCTAAAACAAATGAAACATTTATCAATATTTACTATTCTGAAATAGTTTGCAACATAATACCATTTTATCCACTGCGAAAATTGTTTCGCACCGCAGCATTGTATCAACATGTATTTCAACTGGTGGAACAGCTTTTACAGTCTATAATTTTGTACACATGTTAACATTTATGATCATTTTTTTATTGTTCATGTACACTCGTGTTTGCTGTATACACTTTTCACATGATAATTAATACAAAATATTAATCGTTAGAGCATTATACGAACAAATTATCATAGTTTGTTGCTACACATTTTTAACACATTCTGTGTCGTTTTCCAAGAAAATGCGACGACATCCTACGAAGTTCACTTACTTGAGTGGGAAAAAAATAATGGCCGAGAACTATATTCAAAAACGAAAGCAAAGAGTAGAGAAGACCGTGGAATTCAAAGTCAATACGGCCACCGAAAGGTTAGAACTATTTTTTAAGTATTTGTTTATATAAATATGGGGTGTTAGTGAAGATTCAATTGAGAATATGCAAAACAGATAACTATTAAATGTAAACAGATTTTTCCTTACTGAAGGTGCTAAAGTAAGCCGTTGTGTGAAATCTTCGTATTCAAATGTGGGTGAATGATACAAATAAATACGTAATGCAAAGCTTTTAATTGATAGATTGATTGCTCTCTTAAACCGCACTGACAAGCTGCACGAGGAGCTTCAATATTGGTCAACACGACTCGATAACTTGGAGGTAAGCGGGAAGTTTGAGATTCCATACGCTTAGGTTTTTCAATATCGTGTTAATATTTTAATATTTTTTACAGTTGTCGTGTTGATGCTTTCTACGGGCAACTCTGCACTGAGCTAAATAACTAAATACGAACGGAAAAATACATTTAATGAAAATTAAAGTTGTAAGTTAGGACAGAAAATATAGAAAAAAGGAAAATTGGAAAGATATAATTATGATAATTGAATATCATAAATTGGATAAAACATATTTGGTATTAATACTATGTGAACTATTTGCTTACCCATATGCAGTGATGGAATCCATAAAGGTATATAGATCTAAAACAAATTCACGAACAAACACACAATCTCTGTGTTAGTTTCTCACCAATTATAAATACATTTGCACAATCACAATATTGCTATGAAAATTAGTTAAACCACCTATATTTATGTATCTGTCAATAAGTGAACCTTGAAACCACAGGTTCTGGGTTATAATAAAAAACGCATCAGGTATTTAGTCTGGAAAGTGCCAGCGTTTGGAAAAGAAACAACACTAAATTATAGTTACAACCATGATGACCCATTCCAAATTATGTATCGATCGCATACCGTATCAACTGTAATCCTTTGAATGAAACTAATATTGGTACATACAATGGGTAAGCGTTTTTTGACCAAATTGTTAGATCAAAAGATATGGAGATGCAGATTAAAAGTTATGAACTATGTGACAAATCACAATACGAAAATGGGACACCACGTGTTTTACACTGTTGTGATTGTGCGGCAATAAGCACGTATACTTTATTTGATTTTTTATGCCACTTAAGACGCAAATGGAATATACCAGAGTTTGATGAATCTCTTTAAATAAAACTGTTATATGTCATTGAGTAAAAACAAGAATCGGAAACAGTCTATAAGAGTACATAGAGGTTATTTCTTATGCTTCAGTAGGCACTATATTTATTATTGCAACGATACAAACTATTTTAAATTGGATTTGTTTTATTTTCGTATCGTTCATACGTGATACAATTAAAATATTAAGTGAAGATTATTTAAGCATAAAATATTAACGTCTAGTAACAAAATAACAATCTATAACACTATTAAATTAGGTATTAACATATTACGCAGTTAGTATGTGTATGAATAAGCTATTATTATATAAATATAAATGAACATTGAACTGATTTGAATTTATTAAATGCTATATGGTTGTTACTGGTTGAGTCGTGGGTTCTGTTTGATTCGTGGGTATAGAAATCCCGTTAAATCTCGCGATAGAACGTTCGCACATGATGCACTTCCTTACGGAAAAATGATTTGACACGGTCACCATTTTTTTCCGATCAAAAATGCGTCAAAAACAGGTAAATAGTGTAATTCATCATAACTTGATAGGTCCTTATGAAATATTTCCTCATTTATGTATTGTTCATATAGTGTTTCCAAGTAACACAAAATCGTTTATTTAGGAGTATTTACCATGCTTCATCGTCTGTTGACATTTTTTCACAAGAAATTTACCTGTCCTGCAAGGTCAGTTTAAAGGCTATTTATAGTATGCAAATCTTGAAATTCTGGCAGCCAATCAGAACCCACGAATCAACCGGAAGCTTATTTTCATGATGGTAGTTTGACACTATTAACACAGTCGATTATTTTGATGTTTAAAGACGATAAACATTTGGAAACAAGCAACACATCTTAAAGAAGAAACGTTAATAATTATTTTCATAATGATTCATTGTCATATATGTATAAAATATTTGTGATGTAACAACTTTATGAAAATTACCCACGACTCAACCAGACTATAGCATACCTGCTTTAAATTCTGTTATTATTTGACAACGTTTTAATTGTTATATTTTAGCAACGCCAGTGAACAATGCTCGTAAAACCGAAGGACATCAATCCCAAGATGTAAAATCCTTACATTCTTAGTCAGGCAAGGGGGAGATTAATCCATATATACAAACCGAAACTTAACAGCTGGTCTTATGTAACGCCTAATAACTGAAACAACATCAACGCAAAAAAACTTCAGTTTACACAGATGTATGTGTATCTTTCCTAAGTTCATTTTCGATTCCTGCTTCGTGTTTACGTGTTTTCAAACTTTTAACTCATGTGTTTTAAACTCATCCGTGCAATGTTCAGGGTGAGCTATTTGGATTCGCATTTGCCCGTCGTGCGCCGTCCGTGTACGTTTCATTTAAACGTCATCTCGTCCTGAACTGCGGGTCAGATTTCAACGAAACTTCACAGGAACATTATCATAGGGTGACCTCTTTTAACATGATTTAATCTTTCTTGCCCTTTGCATAAGCTGGTCACCAACGCTAAAAAATAAAACTAACAAAAACAAAATCTAGTAAAGAAACGCAGTTCCAGAGGGTAAATGCGTAACCTTATCCAATGGTCCACTACACAGTTTTTCCATATAGTGCCCCTGTGGTCCTTACTAGTCAGGCTCCTGGGTCACTTGATTTATAAAGACTTATATTGCAAAATAACTTTGAATTTTTTTCTATCTGAAACCATACGTTGAAGAAATGTGATAGTTGGTTTGTAATATCGTAGAATGGTCATCTAAACAGTTTGTTCAAATCACACCCTTCATGTCAAAACATGAAAAACCACACGAGTCACATTTCTATTATACGCTTTATAAACCAAATAACTTGATAATAATAACACAAAAAGTATCCACTGCAGAAACAAAATCCCGAAATGTAATGTTTGGTATGTTCCATTCCTTACTATTCACTGGTATCCAAATTGGCCACGCCTGGATTGTTAACTGGTTTATATTAACTGGTATACATATTACAACATAAATCATATCTAAAACCATTAGGTCCAAGGCTTTGATGTGTTGTATGTTAAATCAGATAGCCGTCCCGTCCCGCGTTGGGATCAAACAGTTTATTTATACTTACGGTTAATAACAAATGTGTTTAATTTGCTATCTAACATAGTATTGTGGTCCTCCACTTAGTATGTTAAGTTGATGTACCTGGCGTTAAAAACTAGTAAGGTTGTGCAGTTTACATTGTTTATATATAACTGCCTTGCAAACTGAACTTGATTTTTTTTCTCTCGAAACTACAAGGAAGAATGTTTTGTATTTGATATACTACTGTTTGTTTGATAATACCCCTGTGGTAAGAATCGGTCATACTTGGTAATATAGACTTTATCTGCAAAATAAATTTGACCTCTTAATCTTATTTTCGAACAAGAGCTTCGTCACAGACGTGACGTATACCCCCACATGCTGCATTGACACAGAATATTTTGCATGCTGTCTTCACAAAACAAGAGAAGATAATTTATGGCGATTTTCAAGAAAATTATGCCATTATCATTTATGGCCATTTTGACCTTTGAACTCCTTAATTCTTTCGCATGATACGCCGTCCAATGACTGTGAACAAAATTAATGGACAGATTCATTTTTAATATCTCACAATGAATGACATAGTTATGGTCCGGACAAGCTCATTTATGGCCAATTATGACTTTTGAACTCCAAGTGTGACCTTGACCTTAGAGATATCGACGTAATTCTTTTGCATGACACACCGTCCAGTGATTGTGAACACATGTACCGAGTAATTTTAAAATCTCACAATGAATGCCATAGTTATGGCCCGGACAAGATCATTTATGGCCATTTTGTACCTTTGAACTCAAAGTGTGACCTTGACCTTGGAGATATCGACGTAATTCGTTCGAATGACACACCGTCCAATGATTGTGAACAAATGTACAGAGTAATTTTAAAATCTCACAATGAATGACATAGTTATGGCCGGACAAGATCATTTATGGCAATTTTTGATCTTTGAACTCAAAGTGTGACCTTGACGTTGCAGATATCGACGTTATTCTTTCGCATGACACACCGTCCAATGATGATGAACGAATGTGTCAAATGATTTTAAAATCTCACAATGAACGACATAGTTTTGCCCGGACAAGTTCATTTATGGTCATTTTGACCTTTGAATTCAAAGTGTGACCTTGACCTTGGAGATATCGACGTATTTTTTTCGCATGACACACCGTCCAATGATGGTGAGCAAATGTGCCAAATGATTTTAAAATATCACAATGAACGACATAGTTATGGCCCGGACAAGCTCATTTATGGCCATTTTTGACCTTTGAACTCAAAGTCAAAGTATTACCTTGACCTTGGAGATATCGACGTACTTCTTTCGCATGACACACCGTCCAATGATGGTGAACATATGAATCAAGTCATTTTAAAATCTAACGATAAATGACATAGTTATGGTCCGGACAAACTCTGGTTTAAAACGCACTAAGTGACCCCGTGACCTAGTTTTTGATCCGGCATGACCCATATTCGAACTTGACCTAGACATCATCTAGATACAACTTCTGACCAAGTTTGTTGAAGATCGGATGAAATCTTCGGGACAGACAGACCGACCGACAGACCGACCGACAAATTGACTCCTATATAGCCCCCATTACCAATGGTAATGGGGGTATAATACTAGTACATAGACACAGAAAAATCAGTACACGTTTCTGATATATTTCGCCTCAATAGGCTTTTCAAAGTTTGTTTTTATAAATGGACTACCGTTTTGTTAGGTTACAAAGCAAGTTGTATATTGCCGTTAAAAAGGAAACACATAGGAAACGACGTCATGGCGTCAATTAAGTAGTGACGCAAATAAGTGTCAAAACAATCGTATGTAAATATGTCTTCTTGGCGTTAATATAAGTACTCAGAAGGATTTAATGGACGGAGAGCTTGGGACCATAAACTTTAAAATAACTATGTATTATACTATTATACATATTTGTTTACCATGTTTGACATTTACATAGACATCAGTAGCATGTACATACATAAAACATTGGTAATATAACATATACCATACATGACACACTCATTCAGAATTGATTTGAGCGGTACATACCTTTATTAAAACTCACACAATGTACACGCTTTTAGTCCGCATTTTCTTAAACATGTATTTGTTAGTACAATTCTAGATAAGACCTTTTATTGAAAAAAGCAGAAATGCATCAATTGTTGACTTTAATGGAATTGTAATTTATTATTCTCCTGTTGGAATTTTCTTTTACATTCAATAGTTTTTTTTCTCATTTCATTTCAGTACTGTTATCAATTGTAATTTGTGATTCTTGTTGTATGTTAAAAAGTGTTTTGTTTATATGTTTGGTATTCTCTATCACATTACCAAGTTTTTCGACATTGTTAATGTTAAATCTTTTGTTTGCAGATTGTTTTATATTCGTTCGGAATCGTAGAAAATAGTAATTTCTTTTTTTTATTATGTGCATGTATGTTATATAAGTATTGCTTTTCACTAAACTTAGTACATGTATGTTTTTTGATAATTATATATTGTTTTTATATAATTGTTATACCAGTTTACCAGAAAGATGAATTTGATATTGATTTAATCCGTGTTTACATATAGGAATGCTTCTTTGTGAACACTTATATAAGTTCTTCATGTTATGCCATGCGGTAAGCATATCATTCACAAAAAAATGATCTTTACTTACGTTTTGTATTAAAACTATATCTAAGCTACTTTCAAATATAAGACTAGTACCAACATTTTGTAGTTTTTTTTTTGTAGAAGGAGTTTCCATTTGCCATGATTTTTTATATCTAGGAATCTTTTAACCCATTCCGCTTAAATGGCGTTAAAATAATAATTAATATATGTAAGTTTTAGGTTTTCATTTTCATAAGGTTGATTTAATCGTTTTGTTTTAATTGTGTCAGGCGTATCATCCCACATAAATTTTAATATAGTTGTTATTAATCCATCTATAACGTGTTTTGTTGGATTTGGGAGAACTGAAAATTGATATATATTTTTGGTTATGTAAACGTTTTTATAACAGTTACCTTTCCAATTAAGGCGAGGTTTATATGGTACCACTGTTTTAAGCAGGCTTCAAATTCTTAATTTTCGGCTTGAAGTTTTTTCCAATATTAAGTTTATGCTGATTGTAAACATGTATTCCTAATAGTTTAGCCCCATTACAGTTTACAAATAAAAAAAATCTGTACAATATTCAACTTTTGAGTTGTTCAGAGATCCAAGTCTCTTTACTGTAGATTTTGATGAGTTGAGGTTTAGTCCTGATATTTTTTCAAGTTGTGGAGGGTTTCCACTAGTGCTTCAAATAACGTTGCTGATCCACCATGAAAGAAAATCGCACCGTGCGCAAAAATGTTTTCTTAATGTCTTGGTAGTTGATTATTATTCCTTTAATCATTGTATAGCGTAGATATAATTTTATCGTATTTATAAACATTTAAAAAATACGGAGAGCGATAGTGACTTCGCCAAACTCCTTTTTCTATTTAAATTCTAGAAAGGTTGCCATTGTTTGTAATTATACTATACTTGTTAAAAACCTCTATCCGTTAAATTAGCTGTAGTCTAAAATTGAGGTGTTCAAGACAATGTATAATAAAAAAAGTTATTTAAGCTGTCGAATGCCTTTTCGAAGCATGCAAAGAATAACAGTCCCCGATTATTTTTAATATTAATATATTCAATGACGTCAAATATAACTATAACATTTTCACGTATATAATTGTCTTTCATGAAACCTGTTTGGTCATACCTTATTATTTGATTCAATACTTTTTTTCTCAAACGGTTAGCTTTAGACTTAGTTGCAATATTGTAATCGATAGTTTAACAAACTAATTGGTCGCCAATTTGAAATGTAATCCACGTTTAATCTGACTTTAGAATACGTGTAATTATACCCTTTTTACCCATTGTCAAACGAATAATTTTTTGATTTGGTATAGTATTATTTTAATGTCGGACAAAATATTTTATATAATTCAGCAGTTAGTAAGAGCTTGGGCTTTAATTATTCTTTTCGGCTTTCCGTTGTTCTAGGTTGGCAAAGTATGCAATTTGTTTTCATTTCCTTCGACCTGAATAGCTTTTGATCTTAAAATATATCCATAAATCTTGTTATCATATATTGTTATATGTCTTGTTGTTTTATTTTTATTGTTTTTGTTATATTTTCCGTCAAATCAGCAGAGTTGCAATTTAAAAAAAAAATGCAGACTGTGTTATTTCTGCAATTAAGGTTTCTTCTTCCTTTTTAGATTGTTTTCTGTGTTAAACAGTATTTAATTCTTTCATTACGAATTGTACTCTTTATTAGTTCCCACATTGTGTTTGGATAACATTCATTATTTAAATGCGTTATATCATTGATACTTTGTTTGATTTTGTTTTGGTATCCCACATCTAGTTAAATAGAATTATTAACTTTAAAGTATCAGCTTCCTTTTCCTAAAAGTAAAGTATCTATGTTAAACCGTACAAGAGAGTGATCCGTTTTATATCCAGGTTTAATGTCTATGGATTTTATATACTGATACATGCATGAACAGTGTTCGTAATAAGAATATACATTTTACTATTTCATAACAGAAAAGTTAATGTAAAAATAGGAAACCAGATTATATATGCACAGAGGTAACGCATTAAAATCTCTCACATTGAGCGAATAACACACACTGTAGTAAGACATCAGTTTAATTGTCAAATAAAACATATTCTTGTTTTGAAACATTAACAGTGTCATTTTATTACCGCTTAGAATGTTTTGTTGTTTGATGTTTTTCTGTGTGTGTGTGTGTTTTTTTTTGACATTTCATAATACACAATTGTGCAAAAAACTCAAAATGACCAAGACCAAAACAAAAAGATCTGAATGTATACATAAATAAATTTTATTTTACCAAACGGGTCATAGTTTGTTGTGCATGTAATCATTATTTTTTGGCAATTTTTTTTTACGAAAAAGATCCACAAAATTCATATCTAAATTATTCTATCTATATTAAAAATAATGTTTATTTTTCAAATTTATCCGGTAAAATTCCCATGTCCCTGTTCAAAACAAGACAGGAAGTTTGTGACGAGGCCATACCCTGCATGACTTTGCTCCCAATTCAAGGTCTGGTTGATCAAAACTTAAACGGATATTTAAACTAACAGCCGATGATTCTTCCATCAATATATTTATATGACTTAATTGTAAACCTTTCAATACCTGTCAATATGTTTGCTCGAATAATTTAAAGTGTTTGAGAATAGAATTTCTTAAAAATTGATTGTGTTTTGTTCTGAAGTTAACAGACGTTTATCTTTACGGGTCGTTAAAGTTTGGAACAACCTTAGCCTGCTCAGTTGATCACACACCACAATTATTTGCATAAACAAATTCATGTCCAAGTCAAGTCTATCATTTATTGCATAAACATTAAACAATGTCAGAGCACAACAAATACTATCGACATAGAGATGTACAAGGTCAACAGAACATACAACAGAGTATTTAGCATCCCAGTGCTAACTATAAAGACAATAGTGAAACATTACACATAAATTAATTGTTAATGAAACGTGAGATGAATTTGTAATAGTAAAAAGTATATGAAGAATAAATTATTAAGTGTCTATTCTTAATATCCCGGCATTATATACACATTTGGCAATATTATACAAGCTGGTACTGCATGTTGATTTAAGAAGGAATAAGAATTTATTTAGGGTATGCTAGTGACAGTAATAAGGTTTAAAATATTTCCTTCTGAGCTTCTTATACACTGGGCAAACAAGTAAAACATGGTATTCTGTTTTAATTTGGTTCATGTTACAGGATCGGCAGGTTCGTTCATTCAAGGGCATATTAGTGTATCTACCAGTTTCAATAGCAAGTTTTTGTGAGGATGTTCTGAACCTTGCAAGAGAAAATCTGTATTTCTTTTCATGAAGTTTTTGCAAATATGGCTCTTATATGAGTTCTTGTTTAACAAGAGAATATGTTTTAAGTTTAGATGATGAGTTTACTTCGAAATGCCAGGTTTAATGATAACTATCTGTAATTTGCCTTTTAACAATTTCCAGAGTGGTTAAATCTAAATTTTCTGTATTCCAAATTTTACCAAAACCGTTAGTTACGAGGCATTCCCTAATATTTGATACCCAATTGTTTTTGTCATGAGTTCTGTTTCTTAGCGTATCTCTCTTTAGCATATTGTACACTTTTTTACGATGTGATCATTATGTTAATTGATCAATTTATACCAGTATTTTAGCGCATCAATTTGGCGACATATATGAAAAGGGATCCTACCGAGTTCTTCTTACAGTGCGGATGAGTTTGTAGATTTTTTATAACTCCAAGAAGTGATTCAAAAATTTAGAATGTATTAATTGTATTTCTTGTATATCTAATGATAAAATATGACATTTCTGCAGTGAAATAACAGCAGTGAAAAGAACAAAATTGTTCTTTTCACCGGTGAAAAGAACAAATTTTCGGAATCTCTTTTTCTATTTTTAGATTATCATATCAAGATGTACTTCCCTTGTTTATATCCTTGTTTATATGTTTTTCTATGATCACGAGTAAAATAAAATCGATTATCTACCGAATCCAACATATTTTCTTTTAATTTTATGCTTTTTTTTACCGTTTATTTACATTGTAAAAGAGTTTAACTGAAGAATTTCCCTGGAAAAATGACTTCATTTCGTCAACAAATGACGTCAAAAATGACGTCATTTCAATGTATTGAGGCACGCCACGGGAGAGAGGGTCACTTTTCAGCGAAAGGGAAATTATAATTAATTATTTTCTTGAACAAGGGGCAAAGAAACAGAAAATTTGTTCATGTCAGTGTAAGATCGTTTGTTATTTCACTCGTGATCATAGAAAAATAATAGTTTCACTCGTGGCTGCGCCACTCGTGAAAATATATTTTCTATGATCACTCGTGAAATAACAAACGATCTTACACTGACATGAACAAATATCCTCTATGTCTTTTGCTTGATGGAAGCCCCATATTTCAGAGCAAAAAATTAGGATTGGGGTAACCACGTGAGTCAAATAACTTTAATCTTTGCTGGGTTGGTAAATCAATTGCATCAAATATCTGAAATAATTTACCTAATGAAAAGAATGCGTGTTGTGCGATCAATTTTTGATATCTGTAAAAGTTACCATTTTTAAACAAATTTATACCAAGGTAATTGAACGAACTAACAGTTTCAACTATAGTATTGTATATATATAACTCAAACGTCGTTGCCCTTCCTCTTTCAAATACCATAGCTTTTGTTTTTGAGACAATAATTTTCAGCCCCCATGCGTTGCAATAATTTTCTACATCTTTTAACATAATTCCAAGTGTTTCTTGTGATTTGGCGAACAAAACCATATCATCTGCATATAATAAAAGAAATAATTTCGGAGTATCAAAACATAAAATTCCTGTGAGATTGTTATGGGAAACATTATTGATAATATCAATTAAAAAAAACAACATGGCTAACAGTGGAGAGCTGGGGTCTCCCTGTTTGACACCTATTGAACAGTTAAAACAGACAGAGAGTGAATTTGTATAACGTACACATGATTTAACACAGTTGTACAAGTCTTTTAGTGAGTTCAAAAAGTGACCGCTTACAACATGTTATGATCAATACGGTCAAAAAGGTGTTGGTAGTCTACAAATACACAATACATTTTTTTCTTTTCCCATAGAACTTTTGTAATAATTGAATGAAACATGAATATACTATCAGAAATTGATTTTCCTTTTTGAATCCAAATTGATTAGGTATTAATGTATCATGTTGTGTGGACCAGTTTCTAAATCTATTCATGAGTATTTGAGAGTATATTTTTCTAAGTATGTTAATTAAAGTTATACCACTGTAATTATTGGGGTCATTTGCGTCACCTTTTTTAAGAATAGACGTAATGATGCCTTTAGCTCATGACTCTGGATACTCATGAGTAAAGAATATACGGTTGTATAACGTTTTCAGAAACGGGATTATAATATCAATTCTAGATTTAACCATTTCTGCTGTAAGTGTATCTAAACCAGGACTCTTATTGTTGTTTTAAGCGTTTACCGCTGCACGTATTTTTAACTCGGATATTTTAGCGTCGGATTCGGATCACTAACAAAGCCGTTGATCACAAGCGCCGCCTCTTTTTTGTAAAGATGAGAGCAACATTGGGGTACATTTATAAAGCACTAAAATCAGCGTTTCCATGGCAACAGTTTGATTAAAATTCGAATTTACCACTAGTCTTAATGTCGCCTAATATTGTTTTAAACTAATGGAAATATTTTCATGAAACTTGGCATGTAGCTGTACAATATACTAGCCATGACGAAAATATACATATGCATTGTAAATTCATGATGTCAAGGTCACAGTCAGAGGTCAAAGGTAAATTTTCTGGATATTGTTTTGGTTTTCCGACATTTGTGTTATATTTTTGTGCAATAAATTGAAACATTTTAAAGAAATAATTTTTTAATATGCACGTGTCACACATTGGTGACCCTCAATTAAATATTTGTTTGGGTATGTTCAGGTAAGGGTCATCAGTGGCGGTATAAAGGTCACAAATTAAGCGATAAAGGTCAAATATTCACTATTTTTATGATTTTTGGTTCTATAGTTTAGCGTGCTTTTTTGTTTCAATAGATTCTTATAAAACATGTGAACACATAAAACACATTTAAATACGCTTCAATAGAAGAGACAGCAGGCACTGTAAGACTTGAGTTTAAATCTATGCGCTAGGTTTTATTGTATATAAGTTCCTATGTATTTTAAAAGTAATTACTCAGTAAAGAACTTTAGCTTGGGCTATGAAATACGCCGCAGTCAACTGTCAACCATCTACGGCACAACTGCACTTTAAATTGCACTTTAGTATTTTATTCATATTTTGGTCCATTTACAAAAGGTATTGTCTTCTTTTTCTGTCTGCATAGACACCTGAGAAAGTGCTGTCATCCGTTTTATCAAAGAAATCGCAGCTAAGATATCGTAAGATGTTTGCTCAACGCTACATGTTGCGCGTTCATGAGTAAGTCACGCCGAGTCTTGGTCAATGTTACAGAAGGACAAATGTTCGATACTACATTCATGTTCGTTCCATATCTCATATGCCTTTTCAATGATCCCTTTTTTAAAATAAAACTTGAATCCCATGTGCTACGAGTTTAAAAGAAAATGTCACGCACTTGAAGGTGCCATTGTTGAACATGCATTTGTATGTCCGTTTTATATCTGCTATGCTATTTAACGGGTTTTCAAGATACATACACGGTTTATCATATTGTAGCAATGATGAAGCACCAGTCGGTCATACAACGGAAAAGGTTAATGTCACACTGGCGTTGTAAATGAGGAAGATAAAGCTGACTTCCTTTTCATTTATTGTGTGTGCGTATTAAAATAAGAACATGATGAAACTCAACGAATCATGCTACCAGTAAGATGTCTTGCATTGTTTTGGAAGTGACCGATTGCTAAACAGAATCAGTACAGAATAAATGCACATCCATTGAACGGTTAATGGATAAGTGGAATCTTTTTGAGTTTTAGGTATATAAGTTAAACGCACGGAATAATATAGTATATTATTTAATTTTTAATGAATTGAAAAAATTGAATTTTTAATTGGTTAACCCTTAACCACTTAAATACACATCTTGACGCATGTGTAGTTCCTTACAAAATCAAATTGAATTTTAGATATTCCTTACTAAATTCACGCTTTAAAGGCTTCATTTCCATCTCTGAGATACTGATGAGCAGCATAAATATAGAAAGTCACAATTAAGTGTATATTTATGAAAAATTGAGGATATATGTTTGGTACTTTTGTTGTCTGTAATTCGAGATTTCATGCTCGATAAAGAAGTCTAAAAGACAAAGATTTCATGCTCGATAAAGAAGTCTGTAATTCTAGATTTCATGCTCGATAAAGAAAACCAGTGACATTGAACAAAAGTGTGAATATCATTGCAAAATAACACGGACAATTTCAATCGCATGCTTTAAAAATTTCCAGACGACTGTTTTCTTTTACCTTTTTCAATTTATTTTTTTGTCTCACCTTTTTCAGTTTTCTAGATGTATTATTCACCCAAAATATAAGACTAGTCCTTTCCTCAAGTAAAAAAAAGCACAAGTTAAAACACTGTAGTGAATGTTGATACATTTTTTAAAAAAACGTTACAAGTATGAAATGGAATCTATATAGCTTGCAATTATGACCAAATCAATTTGCTATAATCATTTGGCAATCAAAATAATAAAATTCAACATTAACTTGTTTACTTATTTTAATATTAACTTTAATAAAGATTACATTTACATATAAATGCAGTTCTTCAAACACAATCCGTTTTTTTAAAAAGCAATGATAGATATATATGCATTTCATTTTTCTTTGTGATCATTATTTTAATAAGTTAGTTTTTGCATACACATTCATAAAAAGCTATTTTAAATGCCGGTAATTCTTGATATGCATACAGAAGCAATATTATTTACAAACACACTATCAGACAACTGAATTGTTAACATTTTATTGTTATACAAATATAACTTAAATACAAAATATTGTACTGGCAAAACATCTTTAATACTTGAAGGAATAATAAACTTTTTTTAGATATGCACCATCAGTTGCTGGGAATGGCTTTTAGTACTATTTCCCATCCTTCAATGCAGATACACCTTCAGTTTAATGGTATTTGTGTTAAAACATATCATAAATTATTGAAACATGGATCTAGATCACATAAACTTGTGTAAAATATGGATGATTGAACCTGTGGTGTTATTTACCATCTTTCAATGTACAAAAAAGAAGATATTTTTTAAAAAATCAACTTCATTAATGAAAATGAAATGCAAATATCATNCATATTGCAAAAAAAAAAAATGAAATATATAAAAACATTGAATTTTAACATAACAAATGCTTTAAAAGTTTGAATGTTTAACGCGACTTAGAAGAATAAATTCATATGTTGTTCAGAGTGTTGTTTTCTTTTCAATGGGGTAATAGGGGCACGAAATGAATAATTGATACTACTTAAAAACATAGTACACCTATAGTGAGCTATACAATAATACATTCCTACATACAAATATTTGTAAAAAATGGTAGATTTTATTTTGTGTAGATATACATATTCATGTTATTTAAGCTGCAGTGTTAATATAATACTTTAACTTAATGTCTAAAACAATTATTATATTGGTCTTAGTGCCAGTTCCAATTGTTTCCTCCAGTGACCTTATTCTGGTGTAGTAAGAAAACAACTAACATAATTTCTAAAGTAATGCAAACAATGCAACATTTACCTTCGAAGAATTATTTAATTCCAGTGAAATCAATTTCTAATTTGCAGCATGATGAACCACGCAAAGCAGATGGTTATATTCACTCTGCAATAAAATTCACTATTTGCAGGGGTGACCTTATTCCCGTGATGTCACACCAAAGGGAGAGAACTCCACTGCAATTGGCAATAAAAGTGCTGTGTTTACACATTATTTTAGTTTAAGTATGATTTTGAATTGCAGTAATTAATGTTTTTTCCTCATTTTTGTTGTATTTGTATTAAGTTTTCAATCATAGTATTGAAAGTTAAACAAAATACACGGATTACATTAGTGTGATGTCATCACAAGATTCGCGTTCTTAATGATAACAAATATCACCGGACTTGGGTCTCCACCTGAATTATGGCACTTGACGATAATAATGATGTATTTGTATGTTACATATAAATGAAGAAAAAATGTTGGGGAGATCTGGCAATGTTGATAAAGTCCTCCTTCAGTTTACGTTTTTATGCCCCCGGTAGGATGGCATATAGCAGTTGAACTGTCAGTCCGTCTGTCTGTGTGTCCGTCCGTCCATCTGTCCGTCCGTCCGTGTGTCCGCCCGAAATGTTAACGTTGTTCATAACTTTTGCAATATTAAAGATAGCAACTTGATATTTGGTATGCATGTGTATCTCATGACGCTGCACATTTAGAGTGGTAAAAGTTCAAGGTCAGGGTCATCCTTCAAGGTCAAAGGTCAAAAAATAAATTCCAAGGGAAGTAATAAGCTTTTAAGGGAGATAATTTTCTATAACTGCCAAATGATTAATAGCAATTGTATTTCAAAGCGGCGCAGTAGGGGGCATTGTGTTTCTGACGAACACATCTCTTGTTCTTTGGGTGTTGTTGGAAGACTAATGAATTGTCTAACATTGTTTTACTTGTGTTATTACATCAATACTGTAATGAAGGCTGAGAAACCTCATGAATGTCCCCATCATCGAGTTGAACACTGGACGTAGCAAAATATCTTAGTGAGCTACGTATTTTTCTATACTGTTTAAACTATTGTTCATGTTGTTTGTTGGTGCTATTAGATGTGTTAATCTGTCACAAAGAAATAAAATCCCCTGTCTGTCCAAACGTAGCATTCAATGAGTGCAGCATTTTGATAGTTGATCAAGAAAATGACCATATTTACAAAACGTCTGGCCATGNATAACGGAGTTATGGCCCTTTGTATCTTGAAAAAATGCTTTTTACTATAGGCACTTTTGTGTCCGGAGCCATATCTTGGAAGTGCTTTGGCGGATTTCATTGAAACTTGGTATGAGTATATATATGGATAAGAGGATGATGCATGCCAAATGGAATTGTACACCATCTGTTAATAACGGAGTAATGGCCCTTTGAATCGTAGTATGTTCATCCGTCCGATTTGCACCCATCCTTAAACAAAATATATGTTGCGGGGGATATCAATTCTACGAATTTGCTTGTTAAATGTTATTTTTAAGCCAGCTAATTTCGAAAACACTATACAAAACAATTAAAAAAGTGCGTTGTAACTAGGTTATCAAAAATAAACTTTCGCTAAGAATGCAGTGACCTATGTTGAATTGCATTTTGATTTTTAAACTGACAGAACCTAGCGTTGTACATGAAAAATACACACCTGTGTCTGTTGAACGCCTGTGTTAGTAAAATGTTTTTTCACAACAGACGAATCGTCCAGTCCCTCTTTGGCGCTTACCATGAAGATTTAACCCCCACTCCGATTTAAATGTTTTCCAATAATTTCACACACGAGCGTCATGTTTCTGTTATTAAAGAATTACCATTTGTTAAAATATATTTCTAAAATGTTTTAAAAGTTTTAATGACTACAAAAAAAGACGTAAGAAACGTATGTGATTGGATGGGACACAATATTTGTAAAAATAACTCCATTAGTATTTTGACGGACAAAAATCAACTTGGAAAGAAAATGATGTTTTGTGGAAAAAAAATGAAGAATTCCGCAAACGTTTCGTTATAATTTCATTTATCACACATAAAAAGCAATTAAGTGTATGATAAATCCTAAAAATGTTGATAACATACAGTCTGCAAAATTAACCCAATCGTCTGATTGCCAATGCGATGAAATCTAAGCTCTGGCGATGGAAAAATTGTCCATCGATCGCCTGAATTGCGATGAAAAACATCCGAAAAGACCGTTTGGAAATAAACCGACGAATAATCAATTTACAAAAATTCGTTCGAGTGCGTGTTCACTTTATAACAAAATTAATATTGTCGGCATTCTGGAAACTTGCGCTTGGTTCCAATTTTGCCTGAAATTTTATTTATTATACCCCCATTACCATTGGTAATGGGGGCT
>VMBQ01006689.1:0-47366 GCA_007657795.1 Dreissena rostriformis | reverse complement strand
ATATATATGGGAAAACTGGGCTTAATGTATGTGTGTAAAGTATCGTCCCATATTAGCCTGTGTAGTTCGCACAGGCTAATCAAAGACGGCACTGTCCGTCTTAACTTCATTTTCGATAAGAAAATTCGTTTAAACGAAACATACTGCGCACTATTGCATACTGTTCGGACTGCGCAGGCTAATCTGGGAGGACACTTGTGAATGTGAATGTCACACGATATTTGTTGAATTTATAATTCAAAATCTTTCTCCGCTGTTTAGCAAGGCACACATGACTGCATTTAGTGGAATGCGAGACGAGTGTAAAAATCTGTGCCCTTTTGTTGCAAAGAACCATATCTAGAGGTAACGTCTGGCCGGCCATCATGGATTGGATCTGTTGAGCCTCGATGACTGGAAGAGGATGAGTGACAAGAAGGCGTTCAACTTCATGAATTGGGACACCACTTCCAGTACTGGGACCTCGGAAGAGGGCGCCCAGGACGGGGCTATAACTTTGCCATTCACAATAGACTTAAATGGATAGAGGGCACAACTATATGTGAACTACGAATGCACGATGTTTTACAGAAGCACTGTTGCACAATGCCATTAGTCAGATCAGCAGTGAGCAGTGCCAGTAGAACAAATTAAAGGAAGGAAGACCCGGTTTAACATACAATAACACTCTTGCTCTAAACAACAAATATTGGCCTACGTTCACTACCGCAAGAATGTAATAGCCAATGCAATGAGTATGTCGTGATAGCCAGTTGTACAGCTTTTACACCACATTTTCAAATCCACTTACCTAATACTGAGCGCGCCTTTCCAATATCACCGCTGTATCCACGTCGTGTGCGGTACACTTTAATATTAAACTGATGTACATATACTTAATAGTTGCAAAGGTCACTCATATAAACAACAAAATCACATTTCAATAGATGGTTTAATTTGAAATAAGTAAAGTCAGAATCAGAAAATAATAGTAGGAGTGTTATCATATAACATTCATGTACATGTATGCATACATACACATTAACTGTAACAAAACAAAACCAACAGGAACGCAAGTGTCTCTGGTAGAATACATTTCAAACAGACTAAACCAAATTGAAGTCTTGGTTATCGGCATCAATCACGCCTATTGGTTTGAAAAAAAAAAATCATCTTTGTTTACAAAATACGCTGAGCGCTCCAAGACACAAACATGATTGTGAGGCGTGTGATTTCAAAAACAGTATGCCAAACATTAAATCGAATATTTTGTTGATAAATATAATTTGAGTGGCTGAGATAAAACAAAATCACATGCTTACATGATCGTAAACTCGTGAACATGTGCCCGCGCTTGAAAATATTACTTAACTTAAACACAATAAGATAAAGGTAAATGCCCCGATCTTGAGAACAGTGGTGGTTTCCGATTTCCAAATGTTTTGCGTTAACATCTTAACAACTGAAGCAAATAAGGGCCTTTAGCGTTCCAATGGTTAATTACGTAATTATGTGCATAAGCTGGAAGTATGAATTACCATTATATGCACGACTATAGACCTTACTTTTGCTTTTGATGTTTTGAATAAAACCTTATTAACTAAAGTTATAAACTGCCCTTATATAGTGGTTTTAAGGCACTTGGTGACGTTTTGTTCCGTTAAAAATATGAACACACGCATTTTGTTTATACAAATGCATACATTTATATGTTTTAAAAATAAATATTTATTTGTATAAACATGACCCAAATGAATACAAACACGTGTTTGAATACTAACTTCTTCCAAATGATGACAATAATAGCAACCGCGACAAGGAACACAATAACGGCGCCCACACTAACGCCGATGTTAAGTAAATTCGATGCTGAACCAGTGTCTGTGACCTCTGTTATGATAGCAGGATACGCTTTTGATGTGAAAGAGGCTGTAGTGGATGTGTATTGATCCGATTCTGCTGTTGTGTCATCCGAACGTCTAGGGACTGCAGACGAATCAACAAATCCTGCAATGGTTGATTTGCCATGTATAAATATATGTAATACCTAATTTAAGTAATATTAAATGATATAAAGTAAATGAGAAACATACAAATTTGTGAAATTAAGATTAATATCATGTGGTTCATTTTAGGCTGAGGGGCATTGCAGCGCAGTGACGAAAGGTTATCCTTTTTCTTAAGATTATGGTATTTTGATTTTTATCGGGAGATTAGTTGTCATCCTTTAGTTCTCGTCAGAGTCCTCACCACGCTTTCAGTTTTTTGATTCACTTTAAATTACACGTATGTTTAACTTTAACGAAACATGTTTTTTTTGCGGATGATTTCGTTTACCTTTATGTTTTGTTATGAAATGTAAATACAATTTTACCTCATAACATCAGAATTCAAATATAACTGCATTAACATAGACTACATTACTTAATGTAAGTACAATTGCACTACTAGAGCATCAGAAATGTAACTTTCTGAGCACAATGAAATGAAATTGATGAGTAATATTTTGCACTTCATTATTAAAATGACGCTTTAACCAAGTTGAAATATGTCCCTGGTAACGCGCAATTAAAACCGTTATTTTCGGTCACCACTAGGGAGACATTTCGGAACCTAGATTTGTTGAACACTGTATGAAACCTAATCTGACCCAACATACCCTCAATAATTTAATATTTGTACCATATATTAACGACCGCATGTCGACAAATATATCCACAAGTAATAGATAACTAAACAGAAGTCTGTTAGTGTACTGAAACATATTTGTTTATGATCATTAAAGGCAAATTCATGCATCATGATCGTCAACAACAATTATGCTCATGATTATTTGATATGAGACACTTTTTGATAAAACTATGTTAAATAATACATTAAACGTAGCGGTACTAAAGCGAACAGTGTGTTCTTCGTAATTAAATGTATTTAGAGTATAATGGATATTAGTTCACGTATTTCACGTGTAGACTTCACAAAATAAGCATCGTATCATGTTTATAAATATATCATTTCGCTAACGACAATGAATGAATTATATTGTTAATAATTATTTTCCCATTCAAATTTGAATATATGAATTTAACTCAACAGAAGGCAACAGTTATTGGAGGAACATTAAGCATCGCTGCAATGCATTTTCATAATGAGGAACAAAACAAGTCGGCAATTATTGGTCTCAAACGCTCAGATGAGTTTAATGGATCAAATATCGTTGCAGATTTGAAGTGGTCTTTGATTAAGATTACACAGTTAAAAGAAGGCCTAGATATGGTCAAGACAAACATTTAGATTAAGTTTTATCGTAATTATATCACAAGTGAGATGCATTAAGAGTGTTCATAAACAGCTTCATCAAGTTCCATTAAAACATCATAATAATTGTTTCTCCTGTGGTAGATTGCTATTTTTTAAATTTGAGCTTGGTGTTCTTATTGTAAACTACACCTGGTCCCAAATTAAAATTGTATATGTTTACAATGTAATCATTCTGACAAATTGATTAAGTCATAAATGATGCTTTTGAAATAGTAACAATGTTGTTTAAATTGACCTAGTGACCTAGGTGTGAACCAAACTTTACCCAGATTTGAACTTGGCGAAAATATAGTTAAGATAAATATTTTGACCGTGTTTCATCATCATAGGGCCTGCAGAATGTTAACTATCTAAAGGTTTACTGTTATATTTATTGTTATATTACCAAGTTTACACGTCTTGTTGTTTGCCATCAACTGATCCCCATCCTGGCACCCGCAATTATAACCGTTTGGTGTTGGATGACAAAATGTGCTGCATTCTCCCCGCCCGTTGCTACTACTGCACTTGGTCGGGCCTGATATGTAAATGGCGCACTCAATTGATATAACTACAACATGTACATGGTGTTCGACTTCAAGCACGTCTAAACTGCTTTGGTCTTAAAACGAGTACAATTAAACATTCAAACATTGTATTTGTATTATTGTATAGGCGAATGATTGATGAGAAAGTGATGCAGGAAAATACAGTAACCTTACATGGTTTAAGTCCAAGTTTATACTGACAATACTTGTAGTAAAACACAATATGTCAGTAGTTACTCGTATGTTATAAAATATACGTCTATCTTTTGAGATTTATTTATCGACCTAACCCATTCACTTACTGTAGTTTGAAATGACGTCTGCAATCACACCATATTCAATCCGATCTGGATTTTCAGCAATATGTGAAATATCCAACTTGTTATTTTTATGCAGCTTGGTTAGATAGCTAAATGAACACACACTAATATTATAATAATTAAATGGAGCAACAACTGCAAACGTATGAATCATGCTTTTAAAAGTATACACGTGTCTGTGCATGTGAACTTCCCAATGACATTGAATTAGCAATACTTTATTTGTATTGCAATAATGCTATAGTTGTATCTTACTATGGTGGCATAGACCTGCCTTACGATAACCGCATAAGTTCGCGCCAATTTCAGCATTAACCACTTTCATATCATGCCATTAATCTTGTATCTTGCTAGTGTTTGCGATTTCGTGTTCTTGGTCTGTTTAACTGCTGTACTAAAATCTGCACGTTAAACGTTATATGATTCATATTGATATTTATCTTCGCATTATTTAGATACTGTCGAAGAACTTGGTCACAAAAAAGCAAAATCACGAATATTTTGTCTTAATCTTTGCGTACAAATTAAATAACACGCAAGTTTTCAAAAAACTTCACAGTACTAAAACAATAACTATCGTAATGTTTATGCGGCAACACGAATCGTGTCGAGAATGCTTAGAATTTGCGAACCTGAAGTGGCAATAGGAACATAAACGTGTTAAGAATCGACTTTTATTTTATGCTTTCCGGTGGTTTATAGAAAAATATCAATTAATTAAAAGCTGATATTTCACTGTATCAAACAGTGAAAAATTACAGTGAAAAATATCAATATTTTTCACTGTTTTACTGTGTTTTTTAAAGAAATGACGTCATTATTTCACCAAAATTCTTCAGTTTAACTCTTTTCCAATGTAAATAAACGATGAAAAATGCATGAAATAACAAAAACAATGTTGGATTCGGTGGAATATCGATTTTAATTCACCCGTGATCACAGAAAAAAATATATTTTCTATGATCACTGGTGACATAAAATCGATATTCCACCGATTCCAACAAATATCCTCTATATAATTTACGTAAGCAGGTAATTTTGATAATACAAATCACGGATATTTGATTATACGGAGACCTAGAAACAACAACAAGTGAATTGCGTCTCTGAGGTCACTTTTAGGCAATTAAGTATAATAATAAACTATCTAACATAACACTTTTCGCAAACGTATACTAAATATATCGGATAAATATCGCAAAAATCAAGTAGTAACAATTAAGAGAATCCTTTCGCGAACTTAAGCAGTACTGAACTTGTATGTTTCGCGAAGCTTATGATGTTGCTATCAAAATAGTACTATGACACCATATCTTACCTCTAACAGAGGACAGTTGGTATTAACTAATATTGTGGGAGCTTGTTATATAAAAAAGAAATTATATATGGGTTATATATGGTAAATAACACAATTACATACAATTGATGCTGTCGTGAGAAATAAAGATAATCGCCGGAAACTATCAGATATTCTACGTCACGTCCAGCTCTGTAGTACATTGCACACGTATTGGGCTCATATTCACAACGGTATATATTTCCCTCGAAACTCAGTACATACATTTTTGTGTCTGAAATAAGAATAACCTATGTGCTGTTTTGTGCATTAATATATACTAAATACATACAAGAACTTTAATCAAGCTAAACAATGTCATACAAACTACCCTGCCTTTGTTTAAAGTTTAATTGGTTTTCAATTATTTCTGAATAAATTAATGATATAATTTAAGTATACAAAAAGGTTATTTGTTGACAATATGTATTGAATATAACCACGTAATATTTTCTTTATTGAGCCAAACAATAAAAGTGAACTGAGAAGGCAATTATTTTGCGCTACAAACGATTCAAATCTCATTCAGAAGTTATGTGCATGTAAATGATTTTATATTTAAATATCATGATCTTTACATGAATGTTTTGTTTATTGCATTATAACTCAGACATGATTAGCACTTACTCGTTCTATCTATGGTAAGTCGTCTCGGAGCATCCCCGTCTTCCTCATAGCTGACTAATGTGATTTGAGTCGTTCCATCCATGTTCATACGTTTTAAATAAGCACGTTGCAAATGAATATCTTCGTGCTCTACTTCGATCCAAAAAATCAACCTGAATAGTTTCAAAATCCATGGTTTGAATAAGGTAAAACAATAATGCATACATTTGACGGTTGATTATAAATATTATTATTTATATAATATTATTCAAATCAATACGTTCAATAAAATTGGGAACGTATTGTGTACCGAAACATCATCTCATTTAGACATAAGCACAATGTATTATCCAACAAAGCAGCAGTATATTTCAAGTGATTCTATTGAAAGCAACAAGCAAACAATACAGTTGTATACAAAATATACCCCGAAGCAGGATCTAAAGCAATTTCCCAAACGGAATCCTCTATATCCGTAGCTTGGAACAATGTTCTCTTGAGCCCATCTGGAGACATAACTGCAATACTATCATTCCGAGTGTCAGCACGGTAAGCATAGTAAATGTTGCCCGTACTATAATCAATGTCAAATGCGGAGTTTATTTCTTCAAAGATACCTTAAACATAAAAGCATATCAATTTTGGAAATATATATTTGCATAATAATATTAATGTTGTTCAATTTCGTAACCATTTAAATTGATTTTTATTTATTTATTTAGAATTACAGCTCCATTGGAACAATGAAAATACCAACAAGTGTTAACATTGTTTTCATTTCCTTCCGTCATTTTTCGAATAACAAATTGGGAAAAAAGATTGTGAGCTGACAACTTGGAATGTAAAAGAATCCTTAATAGTTCAGTAAATTCTTCCTACACGTTTAATTAAGATAAGATAGAATATCATAGAACTAGGAAATATGTGGAGAAAGAAGAGAAAATCAAAATGTCGTATTACAGTACTAATACGTTAAAGGGGCTGTAAACCACGAATTACGAAAAAAGAAAAGTTCTAAAATACCGTATTTTTTTACAATTATTAGTTTATATTGATTNGTTCTATAACTATGCTTCAAAGTATCTACCGGTAATTGATATTTTGAATAGTGTGTGCTTCTGTTTTTCTTACTCAGAAGTTTCAAGCAAGTGCTGCAAATGCAAATAACACAGATATAAACAGTTTCCTAACGAACATGTTTATACAGTATGTAGCAAACAATGTACATCATAGTCTTAAAACACTTGATGGTCATAATACCTTTCATGGTATGGGTCTGGTAGCATGCGTTACCCTGGGGAAACGTTGGTTAAACACCTATCAAACAGATCGCAGTCTCAGCTGCGGAACCTATTGCTGCCGGAAAATTGATGTTTATTTTTACAGACAGCCAGAAGGTCAAAAACCACCTGTTACATTTGTAGATTTGACAACATTAAAGGTGACTGACACTGGTTTTAAGATTATGTTTCGTTCACAAATACCGGTACTTGGCCACTGTAAGTAGCAGGTTTAATGCAAATGGTGAGAAAGGGAGATTTTCCTGAAAAATCTTTGGGTGTTTTTTATCCAATGATAGACATGGACCCAGGTGATTAGTTATGTATTTACACTACGTTATTTTTTTGTCAGCAAGTATGCATGCGAGTATCAACAACCTGCTATCGTTACCTTTGATCAGCGATTGTATTAAAAAGCCGTCCAACCAATATGCAATGAAAACGACACAAGTCTCCTCAACGGTATTCTCGTGTGATTTATTTTTTATTTTTATTGTATTATGAATGACCTCGGTTGTATCGGTCAGCTTATGTCAGGCTCAGATTGAAATTAGTTAATGGAGACAGTATACTGCTTGTAATGAATCAAGAGACGAACTTGTTGATTTGTACGAGAAGCTTGTTTCTGGTCAAATTGACTTTAATCCGTCTACAGAAATAGGTTTTTAGATGAAATGTACACATCCTTCCAAAAAGATAAACTAGCGATTTCAAAAAATGTAACGCTGCACTTTTTTGAAATGGTAAACCTTTTAAGAACCAACATATAGCACAGCAGTTGTTAGAGTGGATTCGTAAGGAATCAACACTTGACCGAGCATATTTGGCTTGGGCAAAAGTACAGGACAATCTCGTACCGATAAAGACCGATATCCAGGTTGCCCCTGAAACCTTTCAACATATTCAGGTGTGAATGTAAGCAGAATTGTGGCTCGAAAAGGTGCACATGTATGAAAACTGGAATCGAATGCTCCACTGCTTGCGTTGAATGTAAGGGTACAAGTTGTTCGAACAGCACACAATTTATAAACTAGGATTCGGAAAAGTTTTTGTTGAAAAACATGTATAGTATATAACTAAACTAAAACTAAAGCATTGCCACTTTTGTTTAAACTCGGGATAAGTTTTGAATTTAACATGCCAAACAATTGGGTCATTTTCAAGAATGACTCGAAAGGCATATACAATTTCTCCGACGACTATTAGTTTGGATCTATGGTGTTCAAATTCTTATTTATATGGTTGATCAGATATTCTTGTTTACGCTGTTGTGCTGTGTTCTTGTAAATAATGTATAATGTGCACAGTGCATGTTGTATATGTTCTTGTAGATATATTATTTTTGGTCATTTAATATTAAGAGTTGTACACTATAAAATAGTATGGTACCTTTCAAACGGATAATACATCCAGAAATGTAACAAAATTCCAAATTAGACTGCATGAACTGCACTGACTTGTAAATTAAACAGACTGAGGTTTTATTTTGGGTAATTGTGTATCGCATTTCTATTTCTTAAATTACAAAGTCCTATGTTTTTTATTAATTTTTTTACAAAAAAAGTCACTGGATTTACCTTATAATTTCCTGAAAACAATAATGACTTAAATCAGACAATACAAGTATTGTTATAAAATGAGAAATTACTTATAATAAGTAAATAGTCCTTTTAATCTGACGACACTTCCGGAACGCTGACGTCACCTAGCAGACGTGTAGAAGTGTGTGGATCTACGAAGTCGCTATATGGCTGGATAGCAACATATTCATTGTCAATTATATCGCTGAAGTAGGTCCCTTGGTCAACTATTTCAGAAGTAGCGGTAGATGTGACGTTTGAATCGACGTCATGGAACGAAAACATATCGTTAAAACTATCAATATCCTGAAGCAACTCCGTTTCACTAATATCCTCTAATCCGGAGTAAGGAGCATTATCTATTTTATCTCTTGATGTAGAAGTAGTTCCCCTTGCCAATTCTTTTGCAGTGTTTTTACTCAGTGCGTGTACCTTTCTCAAATGTGTTACCAAATAACTACTTCTAATGAATTTTGTCTTGCAGGTTTTGACTGTGTTATGGTAAGCCTTGTTTTCAATGTGTCTTTCTTTAACATGCCGACACAGACTACCCTTTGAATTATAAGTCCTTCTACACATGTCACAAACACATTTATTTCCTTCATGTTTTTTATCCACGTGTCTTACTAAACTATTCCTAGATGGATGTCTACTTTCACAAACGTTTCACACGTACATTGATTTTAAGCGTTCAAATTGACTTGAAAAAGTGAAATGATAAATTAACCAAGGCGAAATCATTTATACCTGTACTAAAATCCGTTGCACGAGGAACCTTTGTAAGCAACGGTGATTTGCACGGACTGTATTACAGTTTCACGAGGAACCTTTGTAAGCAAACGGCTACTATTGTCCGTTAGCAAAAAAGCGTTTAACAGCATATTATAACAAGTATATTTTAACACAATATGTAACGTTAAGTGTATTACACAGCATTAATAACACTAAATTATAATTTAAAAATTGTAATATATCTTTGATCTTCTGTTTTGTTTTCTTCGAAGACGGTCTGACGGGCCTCGAGTTATTATTTTCACCCGGATTTCTTATCTTTTCTTTCCCATTTTCTTTTACATTTGAATCAGTTACGTTAATTCTGTAATCATTGACGTCAAATTACATGACCTCAAGTGGATAAAGTAAATTCAGCGGACGATGTATTTCTTTTCCCGAGGGCAATTTCACAGTTGCTGATCGCACGAGATCATCCCGACTTTTCTTCAAATAAGTTACTTTTCTAAATTTCCTTTGTCATCTGGAGCATGTATCTTTTATAAGCACTACATCACAAACCGTCGGTTCGAAATGGGACTGAATTTTCCCAGATTTTATTTGATTTTGAGTCCTTCCTCTTAAACTAAAAACCTCCAAATCTTCCAATATAAAGAAGTGAAATAACGTGAATAAGCAAAACATGTCAAGTAAGTTTTGTCCATTCTTCCATATTGACAATAATTTTTCAGTAGTGCTTTCAGTCGACAAGTACTCAGTTTCATCATCAATTTCATTTTCAGGAATGCCCGTTCTAGGGTAAAAAAATGTGAAGGTGATATTGCTATGTTGGAGTTAATGTCGTTATCAATGTAAACCAACGGCATTGAATTCAACACAGCATCGATTTCTTTCACCAGTGTTTGAAGTTGTGCGATTGTCAGTAATCATCGTCCAATGGTTTTTCGCAATGATCGTTTTACTAGTCCTACCAAACGTTCGTAGAACCCTCCGACCCAGGGAGCAAGTTCTACATTGAAAGAACACTTAATTCCTATACCCGAAACATAGCTCCAAATATCTTTCTCTTTGTGAATTTTGCTCCAGATACGATCTAACACTGAGCTTGCAAAATGAAACTGCTTAGCATTGTCACTGATGATAAGTTTTGGAGTTCCTCTTTGCGCAACAAAAGTTTGAAACATAATAAAAACTCTAATATAGACATTTCACTTACAACTTCAAGATGAATTGCTCGAGTAACAAGACACGTGAATAAGCAAATCCACACTTCTTCACTGGTGTTTGCATGTTTCGTATATATCGGCCCTAAATAGTCCGATCCAACGCTGTTGAATGGCTGCGCTTCCGTAACACGACTCTTGGGGTAAGAGCACAGAGGTTGCACTTTGTACGGACCACCTTCATGTCTACGACATACGATACACTTTTTGAGAACAGATTTTACCACTGCTCGACCCGATGGAACCCAATATTTAGTTCTCAATGAAGACAACGTTTGTGAAACACCACTGTGTATTAATGTTTTGTGAGTTTTATCCACTATCAATCTTGTGATATATGACCCCTTCGGCAGAAGTATAGGGCGTCGGGCACTTTCGGTCAGATTTGCGTTTTCTAATTTTCTAAGCGACCACTGCAACGAAAAAGTCCATTCTGGTCATCAAACAGACCTAACTGGCGTTGTATAGGAGTGCTTTTGTTGACACTTATAGCCTCAAAAACTGACCCGAAATATTCTTTTTGAGTGAATTTGATCCACATTTGTTCGGATGACTTTAACTCCTCAGCCTGCAAAAAACGATTTGAAAACTTACATTTCCTGAGTTTCGCAATGAAACGGAGTACAAGGGCCGAAACCCGAACAAGTTTGACAAAATAGGGAAATTTTTCAACATCTATTCCAAGAGGTTTGATATCTACTTTATCGCTGATATTTGTACTTTCACTTGAATGAGTCGCAATTAACACTTCAGAACGTGTCTCATATTGATCTTGCTAATGATCACATTTATGTCCTGTATCACATTATTCCTTTGTAAAACCCTCTGTTGGCCATATATCAATTGGTGACGATGCCCATGACGAACCGTTCAACCACACTTGGTTATCCTAGTTTCTGAACAGATAAACCTCGCGATGAAATATCAGCGGGATTTTCAGATGTTGGCACATATGCAACTTGATATCACTATGTATTCTGATTTCCTATTTTGAACAAAAACTGGTAACTATTTTTTTACTTTGTATCCACTGCACTGTGCAGTGTGAGTCTGACCAAAGATACATTTGCGTAATCGGCAAAGATAATTGTGACTTCACAAAGTTCAAACACAGCACCCCGATCATGACAGCCAGTAATTCCAACCGAGGTATTGTAATCTGTTTCACCGGCGCAAGCCTTGCTTTGGCAAAGACAAGCTCACATTTACACGAGAACTCGTTTGACTGATGTACATACACTATTGCTGAGTATGCACTTTTAGATGAATCACAAAAACACATAAGTTTATATTCAATGTCTATAGAGTCAGGAAGACCAACACGTCGATTCACTTTGGTGATTGGAATGTTCAAAAAGTCCGAATGTATGTCATCCCATATCTTCACATCTTCATCACTAAGTTNATCTACCGTTTACTAACTTTAATGTGTCCCTGAAGTTTTGCATTGCTATGTCATCTGCTGGAGTTTCAATTTCGTCGATTACTCCAATCGACTCCACCTTCCACAGATCCTCAATCATAGCCGTATTAGGCAAGGAAAAATCTAGGCTGGTAAACACCCCAGATTTTGTAATGTCCTTTCCATAGGGGAGAATTAGGAAACTTGCACCTTCGGAGACATTACAATTTTCATTTGTTCTGCCACTCAGAATCCACCCCAACTTTGATGCCAGTAGGTACAATCCTGGGCAAACCCTTATCTTTTCACCAAGTATTAAGTCCAAATAGTAATAGTTTCCCACTAGTAAATTGATCTGTGTAGTTTCTTTCTCAGTGGGAATATTGTCAGCAAGATACATCGTTCGTACAATGTCCTGAAGACGATCACTTGACAAGTCTTTCAATGGCTTTTTATAGAGTGCACCACTTATATAAGGTACTATGTTCACAGTCATTGACATACACTGGCAACTTTTCAGCTTTACGTCGATTTGGGCGTACTTTGTTTTGATACATTTAGATTTAGTACTCCCAAATGTGGCAATATGTATCTCCTCTTCTCCAATTGCTTTAAGACACAGTTTCTTTGCCAGAGATTCGGTTACATAACTTCTTTGAGACCCACTGTCCATGAGAAGACGAATATTTTTAGTTTCATTTGCTTCGGGGTTTCTGATATCTGTTAGCGCAGTTTGCATTAAAACCATCGCATTCATGGATAAAAGTCCGCTTTCGTCAACAACCTCATTTGACGGATTCCCTTTGTTTAATTCGTTCACTTTAGTTGCAAAGTGAGATACGGTATGTTTAAATGTAAACTTTTTTGGACACAGGCTTCTATGGTGCACATTCATCTCACCACAATGTACACACTTGTGATTACTTCTGCAGTCCCGGAAGACATGTCCACCTTTCAGACCTTTGAAACACTTTCCTTTCACTTTAAATCTCCTTTCATTCACTGTTTGGAATTTGTCACATGCGTCACTCCAGTGACTTGCAAAACAAAAGTGACACTTTCTTCTGTAAATATTTGCACTTTCATTTCTTGGATTCTTTTGAACATTTCCCGTAGCAGTTAAGGCTTGTGCAGAATATTTGGCCCGAAATTCATTTTACTCCAGCGGTTTCTTATGAAGTAAAACACTTCCTTTACTGTCATCGGGTTTACTGTCCTTTGCAGCCTTTTCACGAGCAACAACATACTCGTGTAACTTGTCGGTTAATTCCAAAACCGACCACTTCTTATATAAACTGTCTTTTAATTCCAGTTGAACTAAAACTTCCTCGGGTAGTTTTGAACGAATAATGGAGACAAAAACATCCTGACAGATATTTTGTTTCAGTTCTTCCAAATCCTTAAATGTCGCTCTATGCAATCCAAGAGTTCACGTACACTACTTAATTTTGTTGTTGCCTGGGGGACGTTTATCAGTTTGTTATGGTGTGCGTCAATAATTTCTTGTGGGCTTCTAAACCATTTTTCAAGAATGTCAACGGCTACACTGTAGTTTTCATTTGTCAAAGACAATCCCTCTATCGACCGTTTTGCTTCCCCAGATAACTTGCTTTTCAGATAGTTCAACTTTTCCACTTCTGAAATTGTTGAGTTGTCGTGAATCGCACATTGAAAGGAGTCCCAAAACTCAATCCAATTTGTTTTGTTTCCATTAAAAGTGTTAATTTCCAATTTAGGCAATTTTACATTTGATGCACTTTTCACGTGTTTTGTCTCACTTTGGCGTTTAAAGAATTCTTCTTGCAATCTCATTTGTTTTTTCAAATAGTGTTTGAACGATATCCTGTTCAAGTTTTTTGTACTTTTCATCGTCCATCCTCTTTAGTCCATGTTCTAGAGACTGAAGATCGACAACAAGATCAATAGCACTATCACACAGTTTACCATCCTCTTGCAACATTTTTCCCGTAAGATCCGCGTCTAAATCGCCCAGAGCTGTCGCCAGTTTATCTGATTGATCTTGGAGTTTGTCACTGTAGGATTTAATTTTGCTGACACTTTTACGAATGTTATCCAACAATTCCTCTTTTTCATGCGAGAATATATCAACTTTCAACAACTGGAAGCCGAGATCGATTTCCTTTTTGAGTGAGTTCAAGAACCTTGTTCTCACTCCTTTGACGTATTGAAGATTTTCCGTCATCCTTGAAGTCACTTAGATCAAACAACCTTTGTGGCCTCTTTTTGCATCAGCCTATCGACGAGTACAAGTATACACTTTAATTATCCATTTCCATGAATAAACACTTTTTTAAACTCGCATGTCGCAGAGAATAAGAACACATTTAGTACCCAACACTTTCACCTTTTAGGCGACACTTTTTGCACCCGCATAACGCAGAGTACAAGAAAAACAATTTTAAATCCACCATTATCGTATCCGATTTCCAAAAATTCCGGTTCGCGGGACTTAACAATGTGGCGAATATTCTCTTTGTTATTATGCTAAGGACTGTATTGTAGTTAATTGTTTCGCCACACCGAGATTTAATTTATAAAGACGTAATTTTATTTGACATGAAGAATAAAAGACACTCACAATTTTTCCCACTAAATCTTTTANTCACTTGACAAGTCTTTCAGTGGCTTTCTATAGAGTGCACCACTTATATAAGGTACTATGTTCACAGTCATTGACATACACTGGCCACTTTTCAGCTTTACGTCGATTTGGGCGTACTTTGTTTTGATACATTTAGATTTAGTACTCCCAAATGTGGCAATATGTATCTCCTCTTCTCCAATGGCTTTAAGACACAGTTTCTTTGCCAGAGATTCGGTTACATAACTTCTTTGAGACCCACTGTCCATGAGAAGGCGAACATTTTTAGTTTCATTTGCTTTGGTGTTTCTGATATCTGTAAGCGCAGTTTGCATTAAAACCATCCCATTCATGGATAAAAGTCCGCTTTCGTCAACAACCTCATTTAACGGATTCCCTTTGTTAAATTCGTTCGCTTCAGTTGCAAAGTGAGATACGATATGTTTCAATGCAAACTTTGTTTGACACAGGCTTCTATGGCGCACATTCATCTCACCACAATGTACACACTTGTGATTACTTATGCAGTCCCGGAAGACATGTCTACCTTTTAGACCTTTGAAACACTTTCCTTTCACTTTAGATCTTCTTTCATTCACTGTTTGGAATTTGTCACATTCGTCACTCCAGTGACTTGGATTCTTTTGAACATTCCCCGTAGCAGTTAAGGCTTGTGCAGAATATTTGGCCCGAAATTCATTATACTCCAGCGGTTTCTTATGAAGTAAAACACTTCCTTTACTGTCATCGGGTTTACTGTCCTTTGCCGCCTTTTCACGAGCAACAACATACTCGTGTAACTTATCGGTTAATACCTTAACCGACCGCTTCTTATATAAACTGTGTTTTAATTCCAGTTGAACTAAAACTTCCTCTGGTAGTTTTGACCGAATAATGGAGACAAAAACATCCTGACAGATATTTTGTTTCAGTGCTTCCAAACTTCTTAAATGTCGCTCTATGCAATCCAAGAGTTCACGTACACTACTTAATTTTGTTTTTGCCTGGGGGAGGTTTATCAGTTTGTTATTGTGTGCGTCAATAATTTCTTGTGGGCTTCAAAACCATTTTTCAAGAATGTCAACGGCTACACTGTAGTTTTCATTTGTCAAAGACAATCCATCTATCGACCGTTTTGCTTCCCCAGATAATTTGCTTTTCAGATAGTTAAACTTTTCCACTTCTGAAATTGTTGAGTTGTCGTGAATCGCACATTGAAAGGAGTTCCAAAACATAATCCAATTTGTTTTGTTTCCAAAGTGTTAATTTCCAATTTATGCAATTTTACATTTGATGCACTTTTCACGTGTTTTGTCTCACTTTGGCGTTTAAAGAATTCTTCTTGCAATCTCATTTGTTGTTCAAATAGTGTTTGAACCATATCCTGTTCAGGTTTTTTGTACTTTTCGTCGTCCTTTCTCTTTAGTCCATGTTCTAGAGTCTGAAGATCGACAACAAGATCAATAGCACTATCACACAGTTTACCATCCTCTTGCAACACTTTTTCCGTAAGATCCGCGTCTGAATCGCCCAGAGCTGTCGCCAGTTTATCTGATTGATCTTGGAGTTTGTCACTGTAGGATTTAATTTTGCTGACACGTTTGCGAATGCTATCCAACAATTCCTCTTTGTCATGCGAGAATATATCAACTTTCAACAACTGGAAGCCGAGATCGACCTCCTTTTTGAGTGAGTTCAAGAACCTTGTTCTCACTCCTTTGACGTTTTGAAGATTTTCCGTCATCCTTGAAGTCACTTAGATCAAACAACCTGTGTGGCCTCTTTTTGCATCAGCCTATCGACGAGTACAAGTATACACTTTAATTATCCATTTCCATGAATAAACCCTTTTTTTTAAACTCGCATGTCGCAGAGAATAGGAACACATTTAGTACCCAACACTTTCACCTTTTAGTCGACACGTTTTGCACCCGCATAACGCAGAGTACAAGATTTTTTTTTTTTTAAATCCACCATTATCGTATCCGATTTCCAAAAATTCCGGTTCGCGGGACCAAACAATGTGGCGAATATTCTATTTGTTGTTATGCTAAGGACTTATTGTAGTTAATTGTTTCGCAACACCGAGATTTAATTTATAAAGACGTAATTTTAGTTGACATGAAGAATTAAAGACACTCACAATTTTTCCCACTACATTTTTTTATTTCTAAGGTAATTATTTCACTATAATCCATTAATTCAAAAAACGTATCCACAAAATCCACATAAACAACGCAACGATTACTATTTATAAGACAAAAGATTACCGCTTACGGTTATACCGTTAACGGCAACATGTTCATGAATTCGTCTTACAAAAACATTAACGGCAAATTTCCGTTACTTAACGGATTTAAAATCCGTTAAGAAACGGTGTCAACATTGTAAATTATATTTATACAAACAAATGAATATAACAAATACCACAATCGCGTATTTCATATTTTCAGTATATTCGGTAATACAATTTCGCGATGTGAAATCGAAACTACATCGCGAAAATAGGTGGCATAACGATATACACACTATAAATAACGCAAGAAGATTGATCATTTTATATATAAAATGTACACAATTCACTAAGCATGCACAATTTTCATTCCTGGGTTTACCACGTGACGATGATGACCAATCTATTTGCGTTATTTATAGTTAACTGGTATTTACCTGGTATGCATATCCAGTAAAAATAAATAAATAAACAAATAAAGTAAAAAAAAACTACTTTTTTTCAAGTAATGTTATATACCAGTCGTGATATTTTAATCAATTTAAACTAATAATTGTGTAAACAAAAAATAGGGTATTTCAGAACTTTTTTCGATATTTCTACGTTTTATATACCATAAATGTTTGTTTACTTACCAATATTCACTATTGATGGTCCTGGAGATATTTGCTTGTACCAAGAGCCCGTTGTATCTGTCCATATTATCGTTTTATTAACTGCATCGTATACCATAGATTGTATATAGGTAGAATACGAAACGAAAGCACTTGCGTTTTTATTGACAAGACTTATTTGAAATATTCTGCGATATCCGTGATATCCGTAGGCTGCTTCCGCCACAACTATGAAATTATCTAATAGTGGTTCTGTAAAGAAAGTTTCGGCAGATCAAACATCTTATACATCCCAGTAGCATTTGTGTAAAAAACTGTATCATTAGGATCGGTAAATGGCGTTGTTATATTTTTTTTTCTGGCATTGACTTGTCTTTGTTACTTACAAAATGACTCGAATATCGTTTAAATACGAGTAAAATATAGGAAGCGGAAATATTTATTCCAATAGACGGTCATGAAAAGACGAACGAACAAACAATCAAATGTATGTATGTGCACTAGTGCAAACCTACTTTGAGAACTCTAACTCAATATGTGTTTGTGTTATTATATCACTGACATATACCACTATTTAAGCCCCGCCCATCATTATCATGCATCTCTACTGTCTACTCCCGCCAACCTTTTGGAACTATATTTGTCAGAGTGTCGCGTAAAGAAGACAAAGAAGACATATAAACACAATATTTATCTTAGTAATTAATGGTGTTCATGAACGATGGATGGTTTCCTTATTCACTTACATCATTTACATATGAAAGTTGTATTTGAAGTGTGAACTGTAATTTTAAAATATCAATATATTTCTCTGTTAACAGTAAGCATTCATGCATACACATGTCTTGTAGTTTGAAAAGCATTGAAATCCGTTATCTCTTCCATCATGTTTATTCCTACATACCTGAATGTTAACCTTGTGTTGTTACTTACAAGTATATTACCAATAGACGCTATATGCGGTATTTAGGTATTTAGGACCTTAAGATGATTTGGCATTCTTAAGATATAATTATGTACAACGGCACTTACTGTTACAATTTTTTGTTTAGAAATAAAAATAATGCGCGAATTCACATGTTGACATGAACTCTTGTTATCAATTGTACTTAACGACATTAAGATTATTATTATTTTCTTAATCGTAATTTATCGCTCAGTGTTTGCCTTACGACTATCTAGTTTAAGAATATGTAGTGGAAGATAAGGCATTAGCAGTAAAAAACGAGCATGTCATCGTTATAAAACAATGCAATAAATACCCATACAAAATGCAATAATAAACAACTCTATTTTTTTATTTATTTTTTTAAGAAATTTGTTAATACGATCTGACTGTTTGTTAAACTCGCAAATTGTTATTTAAGACATTATCCGAGATCTGATGTTTGCAGATGAATATGACATTAACGCTTTCTCAAAATCAGACATGCATCGCGGTGTTGACAAGTTGGCCATCACCTGCGAATATATTGGTCATAAGATCAGAACAGAGAATTCTGAAGTCCTCCATCAGCCCGCGCCTGGAAAGCCTTACGTTGCGCCCAACGTCACTGTGAATGGCCAGAGACTCAACACAATGGAACGCTTGACTTATCTTAGTAGCACACTCTCACACATTTTCAGCATCGATTACGAGTTGAAAATCCACATAGCAAAAATCAGCTCCTCCTGTTGAAGACTATATATGAATGTTTGGAACAGAATAGGCATCACCACCCAGACCAAGCTGAAAATATACAGTGCAGTGGTGCTCCCTTCGCTGCAATATGTATGTGAAACATGGGAAGTTTATCAAACCATGCCATTAAATTAAACCAATTCCACACAACAAGTCTCAGGACGATACTCGACATCAAGTGGCAGGACAACACTCAAGACACGGACGTGTTGGTTAAGATAGGTCTCCTCAGCATCTTCAACATACAGTTACACATTCACTGGGCAAGGCAAGACAAGAGGTTGCCCAAACGACCTTTTTTAGGCGAGCTGCAGCATTTCCAGAGGCCAAAAGACACTCTTACTTTCAAGGCCTCACTCAAAGCGTTCGCCATCAACCAAGGCGTCAAGAACAACTGCTGCTGAGAAGATAAGTATAGCTTGTGCTGCCAACCCACCTTGAGGCGTCCCGCTTATCTTATTTCCTCTTTGTACAAGCCCATTCCTCAGCAGCCATCTGCTCACACACATACACAGCTAGTCCCAGCAACCCTTTGGTTATATGACTAGAGTGGTCCTCGCCGAGACGACGGATGATCAACATGTATATCTCACATGTTAAAACAACTCTTATTGTATCATATAATCATATGTTCTCGCTCATTCCGTTTTGTGTATAAGGCTGTTAGTATGTATTTTGCTAATGTATGCCAAATAAAGATTATATTATATTATGTTATCGTGTGTTATGCTATTTTTGTTACAGGAATCCGCGGGTTGGACGAACGTCTTGGTATGTTCATTCGAAGATTTTATAGGAGTGATCTCACCAGTGAGTGAGGTGTATACATCTTGTTCCATGCGTCACTATTTTAAAATATGATGGCATTAGCATTCGATGAAACTAGTTTATAACAATCTGTTTAAAGACACGAATAAAACGTATCGACAAAAACGCTCATGCAACTTTAAGATCCCCGACAAGAAGCATTTTTATAAATAAGCCATCATTGTAAGCTACTGGGAGTACATTGGTTTAATTTCATTTAATTCAAACGCAATATTTCATAACAAATTACCATACTTGCTTCTTCTTCAATTTCATAGAAACTAAACAAACACACTCATGTTTATGGGTGAACCTATAGGTATCCGTGGAATATATTTTACCACTGTCAACACCAGTTGGAACAAACACTTTAATTTAAATACTACCTGATGAACATGTTCGTCTGTTTTCCTCCAACGTGAAATCATATGCGCATCTACAGACACGGTTTCGTTCCATCGGAATACAAATATCGTCACATTCACCATTATTGACCCTACACGCATCTGTAAAAGTTTGTTTTATTTGTAAATAAAACACTGGAAATGCTTATTTCGTAAAAGATGGGCGTGATATAGTTTACATTATGCATCACAAGTTTACAAACAATCGTATGTTTTTTTGTCGTCGAATTACCTACGGTAATAAGTATTGTGGTGTGTTAAGATAGTTAATAAACGGAAATATGTTAAAGTTCAGTTTACATTTAAACAATATATCAAGGTGTTAAGATGCAGACGTCTGTCTATTTTGAAGGTTCTGGCATGTGTTGGTCGTTGACACATATTTTAAATAAGAGCTTTTCGGCAGTTTGACAGATGTACATTTCTCGCATCCATTGCATACACTATACATAACAATTTAAGCATCACGCGACATTTAATATTGACCAGTTTGCCGTGACAAGCGAATAATTCCCTCAATACCACCGTGAAGACATATATAGTTATTTCACTTTGTAATTTCACGTGTTTCTATATGTTTCTTACCAATAATAAGAGAATGGCCTCTGTTATCATAAGTTGCTATGCTTGTGACTCCTCCTATGTTTACAAAAGTGTTTAACGACGTAGAATAGAGTATAGAATATTTGGTCCACGACAAAGCGTACCACGACAAAGCGTATGAGTTGGCAGCAATAACATGATTCTGCAAAACACATAAGATACTATTGGTCACACATAATTGAAACAATCGGATACATGTTTAACTGCTTAAATGATTTACAAGGACATGGCATTGTAATACCAATGGTTATTTACAATTTGTAAAACAAGAATGTGTCGCTATTTCAATCAATACAGGAGAACCCTACAGGAGAAAATCCATTTCCTTCAAAGGGTTTTGATTTGTTTTCAAAACAGCGTTATCTGTACACGCGAACATTTCGTAATAAAACATACGAGAAAAATCACTGGTATTAAAATAAGTTTTGTCTTTTCTTCCCTTAAAACCCATGATCGTCGTTCGTTAAAATATTGCCCATAAACTATACACTACACGTTATGTATATACCAAGTTTCATCTAATTAGTTTATGTATCTGGGGCATATTTTGATACTTTGTTGCATGTAGTATTACTCTATTTGTGACCCTTGACTCTGGAGAAGTGAAAGGCTATGCACGTTCATGTTATTATTCTTTAAGTTTACTTGATGTACATTATCACACATGTATGTTGTTTTCGAGTTTTTCAGTTTGTGTTGACTGACGGACAGATCGGTTTTGATCGTATCTTTATTTTTCATAACATTTTATTCTGAAAACATACATTTTACAGTCATCCAAACAAACTTAAAGATTAGATCATGTTCGCTCTACCATGTTACTGAAAGAAATATGTTTTCAGAGTATTATGTTGTGGGAGAAGAAAGAGATAGATAGTCTAGATTCAATTGAGTCTATTTAAAGTATTATATTTAGAAGAGATTCGATGGTTTATACGGCTGTATTTTCTAAGAAGGTGCTCCATCGTTGACTTAACAATTCATGTTTGTGTTTTAAATGTTTTAGTCTTAATTGTATTATGATCAACAAAGTATTCCGGTGTTGTATATGACATATGTTCGAGTGAAAGAGATTGTTTCCATTCTAATGGGATGCTCTTTACGAGTGAGTAAAATTTTAAAACATACTTGGTGTTAATATTCTATAATTCTTGGAGTTTTTCAAATAAATACATTCTCTTATTTCGAAAATCGTAAATACGCTCTATAAATTGTATACCTCTGTTATGCCCTTCTTTAATAAAGGACATTTGATTGTTACATTGTATATGCGAATTGTTCCATATTATTTGCTTTGAGATGGTATCTATATTTTCGTTATATGCCGTTTTAGACCAGGCTTCTAAAATTTGTTGAAAATATTGACGGAACTTTGTATTTATCAACACCTGTTCGATTTATATTTCATTTGAAAACAATGTTTCCTCCATGCGGTGTAAGCATCGAACTATAGCGTAAGCATCGAACTATATAATTTTATTATCAATGAATCGTGTTCGTGTATGAACCGTTTTAGCCAACTAGCTTTTAATGCATCTAAAAATAGTTCAATATCGAGCATTTGTAATCCGTCTTCTTTATATTCCTGTATTATTTCATTTCTTACAATTTTGTCGCTTCTCCGTCTTAAACAAAATAAAAAAAACATTGTTTTCAGTTGGTTTATAACATGTTGGGGTGGGGTAAAGAGAACGGTTAGACGATGCACAGGCATTGGGAATTCAAATGTTTTTAGAATTTATTTTACATATTAATGAAAGATTCCGTTTGTTCCAAGAGTTAAGAGAATATTGGATTTGTTGAATTTTATTTATTATATTACATGCTATCGTTTCGTTTGGATTATTACATAAAGGTGTACCTAATGATGTCGCTTGAGTTGAGTTCCAATTGAATTGTTCCTTTTTGCAGAATTCTATATGAGTGTCCCTTGAAGATCACGCATAAACGTGTTAAAGTCTCCACCAATAATGATAGATTTATGTGTGTGTTCTTATAGAAGATTTTCCAAAGTCTGAACTATTGATGTATCGTCTTTGTTTCGACCATATATATATTAATTAGACTGATGTTATTGTTTTGCATTTGTATTCTCAGTAATTGAAAACGCCCACTATTGGTTCTAGATGTTCTATTACATTACAATGTAGTTCTGTTTCATCAAGATATTTAGAGTGTTCTTTTTAATGACAACACAATCTATACATGTCTCAATGCAAATAAGTGGCTACTGTTTACACATTTTTACCTTGTACAAACTCAATGTGGTGGAGCCGTCATTAATGAAATACATGTTTGTAGTTCCTTCCAAATTGTCGAACTCAATTGAGTACAATACATTTTCAACGGCAAAATATATCCTAAAACATAAACAAAACGATGACGAACATCAAAGGGAGTTCATTTCATATACATTAAATACAAAAAACACATACCACATACATTGTATTTCTAAATTAACTTAAAAGAACTATGTCATAATGACAATTATATTGAATTTCCATCGACAAGATAATCCTTCAATGACAGGCATGTATGCGCGCAAGCAAGCATACACGCACGCACACACATAAAAACAACACGGACACAAACAAACACACACACGCGCTCACACAAGCAAACAAACACATAATCCCGACTTCCGTCCGTAAAGTTGGTCATGATATCTGAATCAAAGCACACCTTATACTAATCTAATACAGATTTTGCTCTGTATACAGCTCTTGAGTCATCTATGTATTTAAAGCGTACGATCAACATAACATGCGACACTAGCTAGCCTTAAGTGGCAAACGAACATTATTTGAATACAGACCTGTGTCGGTATTTGTTATCTTAATTCATTTATGAATTGAAATGTACCGACAAATACATTTACGAGTAAGCCGATTGCTAAAGTATTAACAACGAGGAGCAAAAACTCACACAAGTGGAAAACTAAATCTTTATCTTGATTAGATTGTTTGTGGATTCGGATAGCGTAGTTTTAAGCAGCAAAATCGATTTAAATGAAAACGTCTTCGAGTTGTGTTCGTCCTTATTCAACAGCAATACGCAACATCATTTCCACCCGCTAAGAAAAGAGGATAACACTGAATATAGACTCAAAACTTATCTCTAAATTTAGCTTCGCATTCAAATATAGCCAACATGATAGAAAGTGTGTTCCGTAAACATACGCTGACAGCAGCAAACATACGTAACACAAACAAGAATGCAGCCATGTCTATGTATTCTGTTCTGAATTTGAAATGAAAGCCTTCGATCTATACACATTAGTACAAAAATCAGCATACACACACACGAATGCAGATCTTTCTGTGTATAAAATTATGATGTTAGATTGGCATTTGGCAACTATGATTTACAAAAACGTCCACGACACCCGATCACCGGGCATAAGGCAATCACTATTGTTCACACTGAGCACTTATTGATCAGGTGAACTAAAAACAAGAAATAAAGAAAAATACGACTGTATCGATTATACACCCAATATTAAGCTCTAAAAAAAGCTAAAAACATGGCAATGATAAACAATGTATTTGCGCGACTTACGCTCGCAAAAATCAGAACACAATTTAAATTCCAAATTTAACTTTGAGTGATTTAAATTAAGACCACACAACTTGGATTAATAATATTAATTTATAGCCAATAACTAAGACATCATTTTTTTCTCAAAATCATGCCTGTCTCGACATGCTAGTACGGAAGAGTTATTAAATGTTCTCAATCCCGATAAAAAACTCGATACTTTTATCAAGTACGCTGGACGTATTGCAACAAAACAAACGTTTCGGACGGTGGCAAATACTAATTGACCGGACATTACCTGTTTGTGAGTTCATCGACCGACAAGGCAAATAGTTTCGAATAACCCTCTGTTATCGTGCGTACATTGGTACCGGTTATGTGAGCCGTCTTAATTGTGATGTTATCATGTTCTCCTTCAAACCATACCATTGAACTAAAATAAGAATATAAATGCATTGATGCAGTAAAAGAGAGAAGGAACATTGTGTATATAACGTCTATTCAGTGTCAATGTAAAGTTAGATGCATTTCCGAATGGGAATGGATACATTGTTTACATACAGCTTACACCCTTCTTCAAAGGACAGTATGTTAATAATAAGACGCAATGTTCACATGGTTTGAATACAATTGTTTTATAAGACTGCAACTGTATACATGTCATTTATCCTAGTGATCAAATTTCACAAACGTATAATTCAAACTTTTTTGTTTGAGATATTTGCGTCGTTAGGCACGTCCAATTGAGCTTGTTTGGAGTTTCAATGAAAGTTTATTAATTTCAGATTTGAACCATTATCTGAGTGCACTGGACATATATGGGCATGAGAAAATGATCAGGAAATGTCAGTTAAACCCTTTTTAACATTCATTTACAACTATGTACCAGAATACAGGATTTCTTGAACTAAAACACTGACGTACCCTTTTTAAATACTTTTTAACTAAATTTAGTCTTCTCACACAACACACGATAATTAATTGTGTATATGACCAACGTTACCGTGGGCGCTAACTGAGTATCCGTCTTGTATTTTAAGATTTCAGACAGTAGCTATGAATATAACTACTAAACCCAGATCATAGCCATACATCTCTAGAAGAAAATGTAATTCAGGCTTTAACAAATCCGATTACATAGGTTGTATGTATATGCAAATACTTATATAAACACACTATTATTTCAATTCATCGCTATCGTTTTATGCTTAATATCAACATCGTGGAATCGGCTCAATATAAATGTTATTTCGTCATGCCTTAGACAATTATTATTTTGGTGCTGTGGTTCATATTAAACCCTTGATAAATAACATTGCAATACAATCAAATTTTAATTATCTTTTATTCATTTTTAATTCGAACAACAAAGCTTAATAATGGGCTAGGAATGAGGCTCGACATGTCATTCAACCGCTTTAAATCATGAACTATTTTGGCGAGCCCAGTATTTTTTTTATTTTTTTTTTTATGTTTAAAAGCGTGGTGTACGCATTGCCTTGTATAACTTCTATGAATAATCGGTAACTCGTTTGAAATAAAAAAACTAGCGGTTATCAGTAAGAATAAATACATACGATTACAGTCCAAACGAAGCACAATTTATAATCTCAACACTTTGTATTATTGTTTAATACATTCATGCATAGAAGTATAAACCGACAATCTGCATCTATTCATTTTATTTAGTCCATTCAGCTGAATTGTATCGCTGACATGGTTGCACTAAACTACATAATATCAAGGGCAATTTGTATCAAATTGACGCGATGAAAAATATAAAAAAAAACTACCACAGCAAAAATATTTGATCAGTCAATCAGTTTGGCTTGCATTTTTCACGAACACTGATTATCAAATATCTAACACAAATAGAAGACATGTTATGGGCAATAAGTATCGGTTTCCATGAAAAATATAATACACCACTTCCAACAGATCATTATTTACATCGATTAGTGGGTGTTACACGCTTTACATGTAGTAAGTACTACCTACCATAAACAGTTAAGGTCACCACCACCATCATTATTTAACGCAAACAAATTAGCAAAGTAAATAACGAACAATTGGTTCTAATAGCCACGAGAAAAATTAAGTATTACAAACACTAGCATGTCCTGTCAGTCAATAACTTGACAAATAAAGATGCAACAGTAAAGGCATTGTTAAATGAACCAAGATGCAGTTCCCGAGTCTGTATTAAATTTAACGCGATTGAATTAATTAAGTCACACATTTAACACATCTTATTTTTTTTACATTTGAAATAAAAAATCACGTCTACTTAATACCTTCAGATTTTTAGTGTACCCTTTATACATAAACACAAAGGTGGTTTGTACAATCTGAACGTTTTAAGTTTATCTGTGATACCACTTCAGTATAAACATATTTAAAAAAATGGGTCCGTTTTAACCACAATGATTTGAAAAATTGGCTGTTTAGATATTTGAATTCCATGATGGTATGACCGGGTGTCACAGTTTCCCTCCTTACAAATTCTTAAAAACTAAAATAACTTCTAGTGTTCTACATTAGTAGGTGGTTTATTAATCTGACTGAATTTGCATTAAAACAGTGAATCAGTTACTTATCGTTCACATGTTTTCATCACAGTTGCCTCTCAATCAGCTTGTAACTTATTTCATTATTTTCGAAACACATGTGCAATAAGTGACGTAACACGTCTAATGTCCAGTGACAGTTGCCACGCTTAATTCTGTTTTGCTTTTATCGAAATATAAATTGTGCCCCAATTGCTTCTTTAATATAAGAGTAATACGTGGTTGAGAGGATTATATTTACATGAAATCATATGATATTTAATTTCAACTCTAAAATTAGACTTAAATGTTCGTCATTCCTAATCCCCATATAATGTATAGAAACGTCGGATGTAATCATTCGTTCACTGAACCACTCTCAAAGTTATCTTCTCGAATAATACGCATAATATATTCAGAAACCCACGTTACAGGGAAATGTTGTTATATTGATAAAATAATGTCAAAACTTACCTTCTAGACATTAAAAGTGTGAGGGACCTCGGATGTACCAAACCGGATATAACAGTGTAGCGGCTCAATGTCGACTGGGAAACAAAGCTTATCTTCCCATTCTGTGTACCCTGGCACCAATACACAGTTTTGTCAATCCAGTCAAGTGCCAGGCCTGTTAAATAATGAAGTATATATAAGGGTTTTAACTTTACAATTAACGTAATTAAACATTTCAATGTACTTAGTAATGTGATCAGAAGCTATATATATTGCAAATTTTACCGTTAATTTCCTCTGATTCTTCAACTAAGCTGCGTCGTGTTTGTTGTCCATCCATCGTCAATGTTTTTATTTCAGCTCCATCAGTATATATAAGCTTCATTTCGCTTGTGTCTTAATTTAAAATAAGTGTGGATAGAAAACAACGAAATGCATACGTCAGCACACTTGTAATTTGCATATTTAAGAGCAAGTAATCTTGACCATGTCCCCACCACAAGTACAAACGCAATGCAAAATATCAATATAATGTAACGATGTGTGGATTTTAATCACAAGATCAAACTTATGTTTAAAGATATTGATTTTAATGAAATATATCTATCTTTTTATTTACCGTGACTTTAACTCCAAATAAAAAATACAATGTTAACTGAAATACTAGTTTAGTCCATGCAAATACTGTAAATTATACAAGTACCATTTATGCAAACAAAAACAAGAGACGCAATAAGACTACGCGCTTCACATTTTATCCTGGTTGAAAGTATAAAATACAATTTATGTCAGTCAGCTGATAAAACTCAGAAATTTCTCCAGGAAAATAAAGTGGGCGTAGGAGTGGCGTTCCTCAACACAATATTTAAAAAGTTTATATTTTATAAAGCTTAATGGTGAATGTTTGTTATCCATTATTCCAAAACAAAATCGAACACAAGTGGACACCGGCAAAAAACACGTTTGTTCAAATACTCTATGAATTGGTAGATTGTTGGAAATTTGGCTAGCTATACGTTGTTTTTATAAATTATTTATCAAGCAGTTAAAGAATTCTTTATGTGTAAGAAGTCAGAAATATAAAGTTGGTAAGTTGACTGACATAATTATTTCTGAGAAATTCGTGTATTTTCAATTACATACATGTAGTACTTACCAAAATATGAAGTTGTTACACGGACATTATTATTTTGAAAAAAAAAAATCTATTTCTACATAATCAAATTAAAAACAGAGGGGTAATTTGGTTGTGTTTTTATATTCAATTATTTTCTTATCCATCGCATCAATGTACTTAATGTAGTTAATTAATTGCATATTTATATATAAATGCAGTTAAGTATTATTGTTATTTATAAATCAATATTTAGTACATATCACGTTTAAAATACACTTTGAAATACGTATGTATGTAATGTAGACCATATTGTTTTTACACAGAAACGATTTATTTAAAAGATAAAACCTATTTATATTTCGATGACACAGTGTTAAGATATAACATTCATGTATATTCGCAGGCATTGTGTAAAAATACATATGATAGTACATTATATCATACTGTGTTTTTCCTTACATGGTATTACATAACATATATCAAAGGTATAGGACGTCTATGCCTAATGAACCTCGAGGAGTTTGATGACTACCGATTCCGAAGGCCGTTTGGTCAATATGTATTATATCCAGAAAGAAGCATATGATATATATTTTATTTGTTCAAACAATGTTTACGCACGTTAAATGAAAAAAGGAGAACTTAGCGTGTTTACATGAAAATTAAACGCCCATCAACGTTGATTGATGTTATACAATTTAAAAGCGCCTATACATTAAATTGTTGGATCACCCGTGCTACAGTTTAAGGCCAAAGGGCGGGGAAGGGTTGCATTTACCCAGTCCGATGTCAATATCACATTTGCATGGGTCTGCAAAACATGTATACACCGAAACATAAGTAGACAACTATTTCATATGCGTAATACTAAGATGGCAGTAGTCACTTTTAAATATGTGATGGCAAAGTAAGAATAAATCATGCATAATGCATAAATCACATTTTTGAACGTCTTGCCTTATCGCTGTTGAGTTGGTTTATATGTATTTTAATTTCATTTTTCTTATGTTAATGGTTTGTAATGAAGTATTTTAATTTATGCTGTGGCTTATGTTTTTGATCATTATTTGTTCATATTTCTGTGTGTCTATACGTATCATATAGTGGTGTTTATGTCCATTATTTGGTATGTTTCTATTTGCATTTGTTGTGAGATTCAGTCCCCTGCCCAGTGTGCATCAAACCGCAAATTGAAATGTCAGATATGTCTTGCACAGTTGGAAAGAGAGATTTGTAATCGACAAGATTTCTATTTGTCAGCGCCCAAAAGAATGTGGTTAAGATTGGAAATAACTGACAATGCCGTCGTTTCCATTTTGACTGTCGCCAGACAAAAAAACATGACAGTAAATTGTTGCATGTATATGTTGGACAGCTATCATTTTATTCTTCTAAATTTAATTGTTTTAAATAACCTGAATTTGCGTTTGTATTTTTCTGCATTTTAAGTATTACATATGTTTGTGGAATGAATGAAACTGTCCATTTGTGTAATTTTCTGCGATTTGGTGAATTTATGTTATTACTTTATTGTAGGTTTTTCTGTATAGCAAGCATCCTATCCTACTACATATGACCTTCAGAAGAAAACCATCACGTGCGGAACATAGAACCATGGACGGCCCGTTGGACCACATGCGGACCAATGGCGGAGTAATATCGTTTAATGACACCCGAAGACACGCAGAGCTTGAGGAATTTCTTGCCTGCAGTAAATTTTTCTGTAAGTTCTTGAACAAGGTTGCCGGTGATGGTGTTTGAGACCTTGTCTTTTACTGGACAACTATGGGATTTGACTGTGACAATTTTTTGTGTTCATTTTTTGTGATTTTTGTGTTATTACTTATGATTTGTGAAAAGAGGATTTGGGATGGACACTTACGTTTTTAATTATATTATGTCCTTGCATTTTTTCTCGTACTATTTGATAATTGCGCGAAATCACTGCGCATGAATATGTTTACCGTTTAAACAGGTGAACCAACCATTTGAAAACACGCTCTGTATCTCAGACCGTTATCATTTCATTATTTACGGCTGATTTCAGATGATGTAGCATGTGTACCCGTGATATCGGCCCTCTTAATGAATACATCCTAATATTTCAAGTGAAATTATTTAAAAACACACCTGTTTTATGTGTCTATAGTTTAACATGTGTTATAGGGAATAACAACAAAAACTGCTTTAAAATCGACATTGTTTTGACAAAATACTAGCTAGACTTAGCTACCTGTAGTAATGTGTATCCTGTATAGACAGAATCTCATCATATTGGCCCTTCTGATTGGTTGCTAAGGTTTGTCACTATGCGCATGCGCTTGTTCTATAAATAGTTTCATAGTGGAAAAATGAACTCTTTCTCATATTATTCTGTAAATATTGTTACATGTTTTTCCCAAATAAGCGGATTATAAACTATATTATAAACCTACCAATAAACCATAGACAAACTACACAATTATGTCTTAAATAATTTAAAAATCACATCATCACCTAGGATTTAACATGACCTACTTTCCAATCAAAACCTGACATCATATACAAATGATCGGCTTAGTAGTAGTTAATATACGGTAAACGAAATAAACTCGGTCAGCAGCTGGAGCGTGCTCGTCGCGACCGAGGCGAGAGTCGCCCGCAGAAGATCTTCTCACTGTACATATTTCCTTATAGAGGGGAACTTCAACGGGTGGCTTTGCTAATCCAGCTAAGTCCGTCACCCTCGAGCCGGACGTCTTCTCTACTCTGCTAAACTTCGCTGTCTCCCTGAACATGATGACGGTTGTCCCCAAGCGGAATTTTTGTCCGTAGGGGATCATTAACCTGGTCGAGGAGTTTGCCCAGGGTCGAGTTCAGGAGTGGAACGGGGTTCGCTGTCTGTTTGAACGTAAGGATCGGGAGTTTACTAAACCTAGTATTGTTAACGAAGATGTATGGAAGAGCTGGTCACCATCATACTCGCCTGTAGCGGGAAGGGGTCAGCGGGACAGCGGGTTTACCAGAGTAGAAGACGGACGGGGCTAACCTGGAGAAATCCAGGCCTTCGAGGGGGTGGCCTTAAAGAGGGGACTTGGGGCGGCGGTACCCAGTGCGCTCAACGCACTGGGGAAACCGTCTCGGGCATGAAAACGACAGCTGGTGGCGACTAGAGTGGCCATAAAGGCAGAGCCGTGAGCTTGCACTCCCTTGGCGGAGGCGTTCAGACAGGAATTGTCTTTAAATTGTCTATTTTTGTATTGTTTTACAAGTGCACATTAAGGTCTCATTGGCCACCGTGCACTGGTCTATCTGGATCTAAATCATATCTTTGGCGAATACCCGGGAAGCCGGGGTAAATTTGACCTAATTTGGCTCTAAATTAATCGTTTTCCCCTGAAAGGTCACAGGGGCAGGTCTTTACATGTAGTAGTCGTGAAGACGCTGGAGGACCTGTAAATAAATCTCATATTAAAAAATAAACGAAATAAAAGTCCTAAAAACTTAAAAACGTTGACCGTCATGCACTTCTTGAGGGTTTGTCCGAACTGCCTGGTTAAAGTCAAGATACAATGAAGAGGGCCGATACTACGAGAATAAGGGGTACACGTTATACAGTATTATTGTTATATTGTTATATCTATATTGCCAATTGTTGACATTAGCATTTCCATTGTGGGTTGTCATATAATTTCGCGACTTTGACATATAAGTTATTTGCATTATCTAAGTTTCCTGAGTGCTTTGTGCTATTTAAACCGTGCGTGTTGCATTCTTTTATTTATATCAAACATTTGCTCTGTTTTTCTTATTTTGTCTTTATTTATGACCTGATTAACATGTGTTTTGTGTACATATTGACTGAAATTGTTCAGTCTTTTCAATTAACATTTAAAATGTTAAAGAACATTATTTTGATTTAATAGAACATTTTATATAAGTTTTAGAATACATTTCTTGAATGTTTAATTAACACTTGTGTTTATTGTTTGGAATTATTTATGGTGAACATTTTTCTTTCATTTATTGTGAGAGTGTTGCGATTTGTCATTGTTCAGTGTTGTATTTTTTTTAATTGTCCATGGACAGTGTTGTATTTTCATTTATTGTGCTATCTTCTATAGATGATATTTCACTCACAGTTGAGTCCTGTATTTAATTAAATGCTAAGTGATGAAATATGAACATGATTTTCTATTCTTTTCACTATTAAATTAATACAACTTTCACTGTGGAAATGTTTAGGTATTAAGATTCTCATTTGAGATTTGTGTATACATTCTATTGTTTTATGTTTGTTGTTTTTTTTACTGATAATTTATATGTCAGTCTGAGAACTGAAGTGCGACATAAATTCGTCATTTGGGATTCAATTCGGTATTTTTAATATAGGTTTGTTTAGTTAATTTGGCTTTTTTAGGCAAATTATTTCATTTTTTTGTCCCGATGTTGGTTGAACATTAAAGAAACCCCTTCAAAAGACAAGCAAGGTGCGTTTGGAGGAAATGAATTCGTGGCAAAAGTGCGTTAAAAAATTTTCATCGCAAGGATACTTCTTATCTTGCATTTTTGTGTGTGCAAATAACCCGAACATTTAGCCTCAACCATATGTTTCTTCTTCTAATATTAGATCCTCCTTCACCGTTTCGGTGAATCAATTCGTTATTTTGTTAATATACTCATATACCAAACATTCCTTCATTTTCAGGAGAAGATCCTGTTAGCAGAAATGAGATAATTAATAATGTTTCATGATCACCATCACAGCCATTTGGATTTATTTTCTTGGTACAGTCTAAACATATAGTGTTAACTCTTGACAACATTCTTGCTACTGTTGACATGGATCCCCGTGAAAGACTTCTTCAAAGAAACTCGGAAATCGGACGAATCAGGATATGCGTTAGGTTGCAGGTTGGAAGCATGGGTGAGGACCAAGATCATAGACTTATGTGACAAAAAAAAGAGCTGATGCATGCGAATAACATCATTCAGTACTCTAACACAGAAAACCATAAAGCAACCAGGGAGGTGAGGAAGAAGATGAAAGACGCCAAGAAGGAGTGGATGGAGGTGGAATGTATACAAATTGACAAAAACATACCAAAAGCAACAGTCAGACGGCCTGCAGCAACCTCATGACAATTACGAGGACCAGTCAGCCCAAAGCCATTGTAATAGAAGATGCTGACGGGAACCTCCCGACCATAAGTGCCGCATCAAGAACAGGTTGACGATATACTGCAGCGACCTAATGACTACCCGCTTCAACCAGACCCCAGTCTCCTTCAGTACGATTCCAGACAAGAAAACAACACCGATAGTTTATCCACACTAAAGGCAGTTGTTGAGGAGGCCGGGTGCAGTCAGCAGGCAGAACAATCTCTGGGAGAGGACAACGTCACTTCCGAGCTGATAAAGCGCGGAAGAAAAGCAACGACTGCATCATTAACGGCACTATGCCAGACAATCTGAGAGGATAAGAAGTGCCTAAAAGCGTGGATCCAGTCTCTGGTTATCCTTCTACCGAACAAGGCCAACCTCAATCTGTGCAAGCTAACACACAATAAGCAGCATCAGCCATTCCAGAAAAGTCCTGCTATGCATCATCCTCAATCGATTGACAAGTAAAGCCGAGGAACTGCTGGTTGAACAGCATTATGGATTCAGATCTGAAGGGAGCACAGTGGAACACATCTGCATAACAGAAAAATACCAGTAACACCAACGTTATCACTTTAAGACAGCTTACGACCTCCTGTGGCATGATGGGCAATGACAGGCTCTGTGAGGACTCAGCATGGACAAAAGTCTGGTCCAAGTAATCCAAGAACTCCAGAAGCGCAGTTTTTCTAAATGGACGGATGGCTGACTTCTTCGGGGCAACAGTGGGCGTCCGTCAGGAATGTCTGTTCTCCCCCGTTCTGTTTAACCATTTACTTGAGCAGATAATGCAGGAACCCCTCTAAGACCACCACTCCTTCTTCTCCATCGATGACAGACCGACCTCAAACTTGAGATTTGCCGATGACATTAATCTCATTGAACAGTGAAGCCCTATACCTCATTAACATACTCTATGAAAGAGCAGAGGCATACGGGTTGGAGGTCAGCAGGGAGAAACCAAAGATCATGGTGAAATGCACGAACAAAACCAGTGAAGACATTACCATGAACGACAAGAAGCTGCAAGAACCTGGGAGCAACCCTGTCCAAGGATGGTACCAGTACCGCTGAGGTCTACGTATGAATTGCCATTGCGACCGCAGCCATTGCCAGACTGAGCAGGTTGTGGACAAGCAAATCCATCAGCTTCCCCACTAAGCGCAGGCTATACACGTCCCTCGTAGTCTCCATCCTACTGCATGGCGGCAAGACCTGCACTCTTTACGCGGACACAGAACGAAGGATACAGTCATTTGAACACAAGTGTCTATGAAGACTGCTCTGCATCTCCTACATAGAGCACCAGACTAACGAGTATGTCCGGAACATACTCATAGCAGCACTCATGGCAACCCTACAGCGTTAAAAAACTGGCTTGGTTTGGACAAGTCATCAGGCACGACTCTCTTCAGAGTAGACGTCCCTCCCCATAAATGAGCTACCCTAGAAGCTCACAACATACCTTACTAGTGGAGGATCTTTGTGTTGTCGTCTCTTCGTTCCCATCAACGGTCAGACCGGTCAAGGGAATAATGATGGCGATCATTTGGTTATTCGTCTGCGTCTATATTCATGGTTCAGTGTTAGTTTAAAAAAAAGTGAAATATAGACATTGAGCGTGTCGGGCTTTGGCCGGCAAAACTTCATTTAAATGAATGTGTAATTGGATAATATCACGGAAGTTACCTTATATGCCATTGTCGCATGATTAAATTGGTTCTGGAATATTTTACAACTTTAACGAGCACTTATGCGTTGAACAAATGTGAACTGACTTAAACCCCCGTAGTCCCAATACATTAAACAATCTGCCATTATTTTAGCATATGTTATAACAAATATAAGGGAAGATTGCGTATTTGTGAAGAGACGCAAGCGTTGTTTGGACTCAATTACATGGTCGGCTTCAATGCCGTTGTATTTATGATAAAATGGACACTTTAATAATTAAACAATTCTTTATTATAGTACCACGGTTTTAATCCGACTTCCCCTGATTTAAATACGAAACGTAAATATGTGTTGTATTTACATTTACGGCTTATTCAGGGTGGTAAAAATACATAAACGAAAAAAAATAATACAGCTGTCTTACGCAATTGATCTGGAGTCAAATGTAAATCTCTTTTGTTTATGTTCATCAACAATCATGCAATTCATGGTTATACAAACCAACTTATGGGACTTAAACAATATGCTTACAAAAATGCCGAAGGAAATGCGCATAACATTACTGAATTCATTATTTCCACTTACATGTGTTTTGACTTTCGTATATATAGTATATGTAGTTGGTAAAACTCTCCTTACCAAATTGTTATTTGATATAGTTTAAAGCAATTTGTTCCGTTAGCATCATTACATTCCTGTTCAACATGTATGGAGACAATATTTGCGTGTGTGTTTAGTCGCACACAAAACGAACGCATTGACAAAAGTTGAATAGTCTTTTTGTAAATATCCTTGATTTTGTTAACTTCTCAATGCAGTTTGACAGGTAAGGTGGTTTTAATTTTAATCAAGATTGATTCAACAAAAAAGACCAGGAAAAACAACTTTCATGCACAATTTTCAAAAATGGCTACAGCCAAACCTACCGGCCGGCAAAACGGACCGATTTTCGTTTATCTATAATATGAAATTATATATTTAAAATCTGCCTAAAATGGTTGTGGAAAAAGAAATGTAATCGTATTTAAGATATTCTTCTTTTGAAAGTAAAACTGCTTTATATGAAATCATATGGTTGGAACCTCCGGAAAATTGTAGTTCTTTAAAACTTAAAAACTATCAAGTTTAACATGCGTTTGAATGGTAATAATATTGTTTAACAGGCAATTTAGCGACTGTGTTTGACATGTGTTGTGTTTGTGTTCGCGAGGAGCGCGTGAATGGATAATTTAATCGAGCAAACATAAACAGACAGAAATTCATACAAACCGACAGCAAACCACTGTATGTTCCAACCGATCTCATCTAAACATATTTTTCTATTCAGGAAATTTCCAGTTGTATCATACATTGCTCTAATGTCAGCTGCACAAATGCTCTTGTTTGTGGACCAGAATATTGCCGGATGTGGAACAGTAGTGTCTACAAGAACAAAAGAATGACACATCATAAATGAATTATTTTTTGAATCAAGTGTTTTTTTTTAATAATTATTAGGACGTATTTCTTTTACAGGTATGTAACTCCAAAGTCAGATGAAAATGTACCACATTTTATACATATTTGATTGTGTGAGTTTAATTAATTATTACAGATACCCGCCATCACCTATATCTTTTTAGACTTGAATTTTTTACACGAAACTATTTACTGTGAAGTACAAAACAACCCTTTGATATTTATTAACAATTCACGTTTTTCAATATATTTATTAAATACTCAACTCGTGGTTGATTGTTTTTACGCACCATATTAAAAAACAATAACCGTGTGGGTCGCCTATAAATGTATAAAAGAAGCGCATACACGGATAATACTAGTTTTTTCGTTCAAAAACGTATTTATTAAATTATAATACGTAAGTATGAAATGCTTGAAAAGGATAAAGACCTCGATTTTATAAAAGCACGGTCAACTATTTACGTGCGTAATTATAAAATTTTGTCCCCGTGACATTTTTTTTGGACGGAGGCAAAAACTTTAGTAGTTATGGGCTATTTAGGAATAAATTGTATATGAAGTACCGCTATACGTATGCGCACTCATTATAACAGAACTGTTATGCAGTACAATTATTATTGAACTGTGGGATTGGTTAATGATTGAAATCGAAATCCACTAGAGGCAGGTATCGAACAGTTTTTTAACGTTGTATAAATATTCTTTCTTTAAATTTTCAAGATTGTTTTCTATGACACTATATAAAATATATGTTTGCAAAAAGTAAATATGTGTTCTTTAATACTTTATGATAAATACGATTGATATCCGCCTTAAATTAACAAGTTATCAGTGTGAGATTGTATAATATATTACATAGAATATATGTATTATACAGAATAATATATGCCTGTATGTCATTGACCAGTGTTGACTACATTGTGTATTATATGTTTGTGTACTCATGGGCTTAAAGCCTAATGTCTTTTCGGAATTAAAAACCATTATGTAAGTGTTAAAACGTCATAGTTTGGATTTATACTACGCTACATTCTTCTTCGTGTCGGTTCGTATATGGTCACATTAGCTGGTTTATAAATAGTTCAATAGTTGTATACGTCTAGTCGTCTATGGTCACAGTTGGAAAATATTTAACTCTCCTACTTTTGTGTCGTAAACTACCAGGCATCGCCTTTATGATAGTCATTAAATAGCGCATCACTGTAGCCAAAATGACGCGTAGTTGAGAACAATGCTTCTATTTAAACAAGTAAGAACTAAGACCACAGAGGGTCCGACACGGACAACGTAAATGCTAGTTCAATTGCTGCCAGTGACTTTCAGAGGTCCTGAAATTAAAACGGCTTTTCCAAAAAGTAGTTGACATCACTATGAAATTACCTCCCGTGATTCATAATTCGTCATTAGAAAACGGTCCTAATCAACTTCCAATGATTTTGTATAGTCAGTAATTTTATTTATACCTCAAAATCGAGTTCTGTAGATTTTGCTTCCAGTAATTAAACGCATCGAGAGCGACGCTGACGTTGTTTAAGCGCTGATTGCCTATATAGCGGCATTATTATGCTCCGTGGATACAATATAAAAAAGAAAATGTTGTTCAATTCGTTGATAAGCGTTTCACAGTTGAAGTTACTTAGTTTTGTTAATTTATATATGTTTCGAATTCTTTAGGTATAATGGTGCGTAATTCTAAACTAATCCTTGTTGCGGCAACAATTAATAACGTGTCGCGTAATTCGATTTAACAATGTGTAAAGTAATTTATAAAAAAGTTGACAATTATGTGTCAACTTTATTTTATGTTTCGGTAAGCCTTATTGTTTCTCTAAAAAAACATAGTCTATATGTGTTTTATCACGTGTTCGAATCGGTACACAGCAACTATCTCGCGTTAATTTTTTACCCCGTGTGAGTGATAAAAAGGAACACCCTAGCAGTTTTGTTGTGTCCCCAAAAAAGATATTGACTATATATTTGGTAACACTCACTCAATAAATATATATCGATAAAAACTGCGATCATACAAAGCACAAAAATTGTTTTCAAAACTACACATAATACATATAAATTCAAAGACATACAGCATGATTCAAGTGTAATTACATATTTTAGGAGGATAAAAAGAAAAGACGCAGCCTTTATCTACTAAGCAAGTAATTTGATATATGTATTAAGGCGAACCTGAGCTGTTATTGGTATATAAGTAATTTACTTTGTAAATGGTCGCACTATGAATTGCTACACTAAACATATAGAGTTAGCATTTGAACTGGTATATTTTTTCATCTAAAAAGTATCATACATAGTTGAAACAATAGATGAAACAATTATAATTAAAGAAGAAATAACTTATGTCGAGGAGTATGAGAGACATTCAGAAGCAAACAATTTAACAGTGCTTGATCGTTGGCTTTTGTTTGTTGTTGTCGAAACGCATTTATACTCCTTAAGTAAATGCATGGTGTGATTACGTTTTGATTGAATATAAAACGTGTAATACTAGCCTGCACTAAATGTTGCTTGACTCGCACATGTGTGACCATCCGAGTTCAGTACAAAACCCTCTCCGCATAGACAAACTGTTTGTTGTTTTTTTTCGCTCACGAAAATATGTTCACATGTTTGTTGGATTGCGTGGAGATCTGTAAGTATAGCAAGATTTGTTTTTGTATTCGCATTCTAAAACACGGTTTGAATAAGGTAAATGTTGTTTGTATACAGGTCTACAACAAGGACAACTATTTACCCAACTTCGAATATAAAAACTACAAATGGACACATTTGTTTCACTTTTCTGTTAGTTTCAATATTCACTGAAGACAAAAAAAGTCAGAATGATTCTTGTTATAACCATACATATTTTCTAAAATGGTTTAGTTTCTTTATCGTTAAAGAACATTGTTTAACTTTGTAACAATGATAAGCTTGACATTGCTCTTGATATGTGATGCAACGCTTACCTTATCAACAGGAATCATTTACTGTATAAGGTTAGTAAATAAGGCTCATACACTTCAATTCGTTTGCCCAACAAGTCAATTGTAAAATCCTTACTCAATCTACCTAAAGCGTTTATAAATACCCTTCAATAAAATCGGAATACAGTTTAACCTTACCTAGCGGTCACATGGTTTCGGTGTCTTTATCAGCTGCGTTAGCCACTTCCCATAACTTGTTTCTAAATATAGGTAAGACTGTACTTTGTAGTTAAATAGGTACATTACTACTTATTAATGAGAAACAAACCTCTTTGAGTGTCCAAAAGTGCTATGGAAGATGTGCCAGTTATATTGACTGCAATAACAGGAACGCGTGAGTGAGTACTTGTGTCCAAAGTCAACACTTCCAAGCTGTCTTTTTGTTTGGTGATAGCAACAAGTAAAATGTCCTGAAACATGTTTATTAACAATTCAAAAACAAATTGTATGTGTACATGTGTTTCGTCGAATCGATGAGAAATGATAAAAAAGGTATACATTATTTTCAGTTGCGGAACAAAGTGCAAGAACAAGAATGGGCTAAATATCCACCGCCCAAAGATGGACTGTCTCCCGATTCTAAGGATGGTACAACACAAAGGGCAATGCCAGTTGAGACGGAGGAGGGGCGGGACCAGGTTACACCCCACCCTGTCCAGAACATCTTAGTTCCATCCGAGGATGAATTCGCGAGCGCAAGTTCAGGGAATATCAGGATGGAAGGCTCGGAGGAGAGTAGCGCGCAAGAACCCGAAGGCACTCAGGACAAAGCAACCGCAAACGACTACAGAAAAGAGTGGATCAAGTGACCAGCAAGCTCGCAGAAGAAGGAGCGGCATGCGTATGAGGAAGAAGTAGACTTGGTGCTTGAGACTGCCATTGCCGGGAAGGTTGACTTGCAACAACCATGCACAGCATGAGACTGAGCAGAGCAAAGTTGGTGCTCAGGAGAAGAAAACGCCGACACTTAATCGACGCCAGAACAATATCAGCTCAGAGGAGGTGCATACGGCGCCTCACAGCAAGATATAAGGACGCTTCAGAAGAATAAGGAAAGACCAGCATCGGCTGAGTTAAGAATGAATCTGCGCGCGCAGATATCTTTTCTTAGAAGAGCAGAAAAGAACAGATAGAACCGGAAGGAGAGGTCAAGGAAGCTGGCCAACATCACAACTAATCCTTTTCTATTCAAGAACTAGCCCATAGGAGTTATGACTTTTAAAAAAGTAGTAAAAGCAACTTTCAATGATATCACATAACAAACATCTGTTTCTCATGAGGTTTGAAAATGCATTGTACTAATACAGTATTAATATTGTATAAACAATGAGTTCCTTGATCGCGAAAAGTTTTAATCACATGGGCATAATTCGAACAAACTGCCCCGCAATTCAAAAACGTGCTTCTTCACTAATGTGACACAATGAATACAAAATATCTAGTTCAAATGTTTAGCTTTGAAAAAAAAATGTTTTAAAGGTTTCAATATATACATATAGATAAACCAATCCACCCCCAGAGCGGGGCAAATTTCGATTTAAGGCGGATGATAAGACGTAGTATGTGTGCGAAAGACGCAACATTTTTTGCTGGGAATAAACTTACGATTTAACGTATTTATTGTGATAGAAACTACTTTTATATGATGCATTAACGTATGTGAATTACGATAAAGTGTTGAAGTGTGGAACAGTGTGAAGTAATTAGTGTTATTAAAAAATAAATAAAAAAATAAACGTCCATTTATTGGCGTCTTGTCATCTATAAAACGTAATTGGTCACTTATCGCTGACTGATTAAATGACAAGTGATATTTTGTAAATCTGTAAGTCTGACGTCAACCTCTCCATGATTGTTGAATAGTTCGAGAAGTTTATGATATGACGGACAAATGGTTTATTACATATTACAATATATGTTTTGTTTTATCACGATTCATAAACAGACACTAAAGCTTATACTATGTATAAATTATTAAACTTTGACCAAAATAAATATAAAGAGTATGGAATTTGTATTAATAATCGATGCGATGTTACCAGTTTATTAACAACGTTTAACCATCCATTTGGCATATTTACAGCTTTGAATCGTTTTAAAACGTCACAATTAACTTATTTTGTGTTGTGTTTATATAATTTACTCATGAACACGCCATCGCATAGCGATCTTACCAGGATACATTCATTCAATTAACCAGTTCCGGTGTTCAACAACTTGCAAAACACTTCCCTGAATTCAAATAAATATCATGGACAAGTGTACATATATACATGATTGTACAATGTGTTGTCATGTTCAATGTTCCGCTTATTTGTTTGAACATTAAGTAAAAAAACGTGTAGTTTCAACTATATGCATATATTAATATATTATTGTAATGGCGGGCTCGAATAATATATAAAAAAAAAGTTTTTGAATAAAATGAAGCAATATAAGCAATACATATTATAGTAATATGTTTTTTAATATCTCTTTAATGCCAGAAATAACAAGTTAGCATGCAATTCGCATGAAGGATGATTATTTCCTTATTGTGTTCATGCTGTTTTTCTTATTATGTTTTTTGTTTTCTTTTTCTTTCAAAACCTATATTTGTCACTCATATTTCGTATGTCTAGCATAAACTAAGTAATATTTCCTAATACACTGCCAATTATATGTAGATATAAGCCCAAGGAGATAAATTATATAATAATTATTTCTTCCGTTTCAATCCTTTTCTGATATTGTATTGTGTATTTCGATATATTGTTCTTGCCAAGAAAAATATGTTTAAATTAAGGCTAATACTTTCGACTATATTTGTATTGCGTGCTCTAACCGTTTCCGGTTAAATGTTACATCCTACGACGGGTCGTATCTAAGATAGTTTGACCTCTCAAAATAAATTCTTATTCATAGTGTTGTATTGTGTGTGTATTGTGATAGTAGGATATATTTGATGGAGATAAGGCAAACCTTAAAATGTGATAATTAACTGTTATCTTTACTTTAAAAGCATGCATAATCCAAAGGTTTTAGAAGATCGTCAGCGAGCGAGGTTGAAAGCAAATGTTATGTCTTAATCATAAGCCGAACTTTACGATACCCCATTATGAATACACCAAGGGCTATTGTAAATAAAAAAGTATGATTATCAATACAAAAAATGCCATAGCTCTTGGCAATATGTTATACTGGATATAACACTATGCACATAGACCTGTTATTGGCGCCTTAACATACTTCAGATGCTGAATACATGCATATATTTCCACACAGTTTAAGATATTAGCTGAATCATCCGGAAACGAAGTACCACATGTAAAGACGAACGGGAATAGGAATTGGAAATATGGTTAAATACACACAAACAAACTGAATTAGAATTAAATAACAGTCCAGTTTGTGCATTTGTTATGATTATTGTATTATATATATATATCTAATTCATTTGTCGCTGTCCTCTTATAAATCATGTGTACATACCTAGCAGAACAATTATAATAGGCGTGGCATGCTGTTGTAGAAGTGTTACCGTTTTTTTAAATAAGTACTTACGGAAAATTGCTGTATATCACCAAACATCATACTGTCAAACGAGTAGATTCTTTTTCTTGACTTTCCCTCAAAATCAGATTGGAACACACGGCCAACATAATTATCAATCCAGTATATCTTCCTGCTCTCAATATCAACAGTAATTGATCGTGGATAAACGATATCTACTGAAACAATTATATTCCGATCTTTACCGATGAGGCTTGAACGTTCAATTTTTGGAAAATCCCCCTCATCGCTCCAAAACAGATATCTGTAAATATAACGGTATATGTAAAACAAGTTACAATACTTTAAGTGGTGTAAGCGATTACTGACGCATGTGAAACACCGATACACCTGCAACAAGTAGATGAACTGTCTTTTTCCATTGGTTCATATTACCATATATGAGTTTTAATGTGATATTCTAGATAGTTATTAAATGACACAGCATCGATCAAACAATAGCAAAAGCTATATCTTTTCCTACATGACCCAAAGCGTATGAAATTCATGGACGAATGTGACCTTTCCGATCAACATTATGCAATTTTTAGCATCTTAACAAACAAAGATTACATTTAACAATCACGAAAATTGAAATATATTGTATCTTAATTTGTCATACCTTGATATTTTAAGACAGTTCTACCCCTTAATACCGACATAGTTCGTAATGCTGAATCGTGGTCTGATAAATTGTAAGACAATCCTTTTGTTAACACTTCCTATGTTTACATTTTCACTATTGAGTTACACTTCATTGTATACGTCCAATCCTGAATTAAATACTATCAAACAATCAAACTAAATTTATCCTTTATACACATAATTCGTTCTTTATGAAAGTGTCATATAAATAAATTTCATTTTTATATTAATCCAAAAATACAAAGAAACATGTGTTTTTGTTATATGTTTTATATCGGATAACTCGGTAAAAGATATTTAACACATTTTCCATTTTTCGGTGAATTATTTATTTGTATGCGATATATCAATAGTGTACTGAAACCCGAAGATAAAGGACATGTATGTAGTCTGATATCAATTTTTATAATGTTCCCCAGCCTCTCACATATGTCCCATAATACTGGAACACATATATGCCGTTCCTACACGATAAATTATGCAGTCGCAACAGATTACAATTTTGTCTTCACATGACACCATTTATACACAATTATCTTCACATGACACCATTTATACACAATTATCTACACTGGTCTGAAGGGGTTTCGAACAAGGCATCATAAGATCTCTAGGCAAATTCGTCAAGTTACAATCATGCATTATAACAGTGAATTACACCTTTAAGTATAGTTAATTCGAGCACAACATACTCAACACAGTGATACTTCGTCGGTCATTCTGATTCTTCGTAAATTAGAAAACTTCACCTAATTGACAAGTGGAAAGCGATGGTTAGGAAAATTCCGAAAATATTTTTTCCTCCATAGAGGATTGCTTATTTATCATATTTATATAGTAAAAGTACATATTCGTGTCCGACTCATTACTTTGTCAAATAAATGTTATCAAATGAGCATCATGACAAGACAACGTCTCGGGTGCAACAACTATGTCGCCCACTTGGAAGTCATAGTGAGCAATTAGTTTTTTTTACATATAATTTATATCCATACAGTCAAAGCGTATACTCATGTCCGGCTCATAATAATCGTAATGTGCAGTAAGCAAATAAATGGGCATACAATGACCAAGATAACGAGTAGCGTGTACTAATTATGTCACTGCCAGTACGGTCAAGGTAAAAGTGGTCACTTCAAGTTATAAGCATTCCTTAGTGTCGAGGGTAATTTAACGCAAGGATGGATAACCTTAATCAAAATTAGTTTTAACAGTTTAAAGTAAAATAAAATACATTTTAAACAACTCACTTGTTGATCGGATCGACAACAATAGCTGCCGGAATGTGGATATTATCTCGTATGAGTATGGTGTAATTTCCTTCGTGTTGCACAGACATCATCGCTATCCATCTGAAGGTAGGATCGGTCCAGTAGAGGTTGTTTGAAATCCAGTCCAAAGCTATTTTCACATTGGGACCGGGAACACCAGAGTTCAGAATAAATGGGGTGCAACTGTCATTTCCGCTTTCTCTTTCAGGGTCAAAGGAATATTTTTCAATATTTCTTGAGTTGATGTTGGCTGCGTAAAGCTGCTTGCCACCCACGCTTATACTGGATGGGTTGAGATTTGGACATCGCAAAGACGTTGCATTCTGGGTAATTAATTTTGAATAGGATTTCTCGTCTATTGGAATAGAGAGCACATGCCCTTCGGATGCTGTTACCAAGTATCTTGTGGTAGCGGCTTCTAAAATAAAACAAAAATAATGAACGAGGGTATTTGAGTTTTGAAAATTGTAATTAATCTTTTTCTAATGGAACTTGTCTTCAATGGCCGCGGCTTAGCTATCTTTTTGCCACTCAATGCCTCTTTACCTCTTGCAAATCAATGTTTACTCATTTTTTACCCTAAATCATTAAATAAAGAATAACATCAAGAAAGTAATTATTTGACAAAAATCCTTACCCGCAAAAAAACCATCGAAAACAAGAAGTGTGAGCACGAATCTAAAGTCAATAGTCCTGCACATGTTGGTGAATAAATGCAGTCATGGTAAGACAATATGTGTAATATACTTTCTAACAACGGAAACGATAAGGACATCCCGTTATCCTAAAGGGCGGTTTTCCGCTAGTTGAAACATTGCAAAATCATGTGTTTGCAGCAGATAACGTTGTTGTGATTGCTTGTACAATGTCGATTCAACAAGTGCTGTTTAAAAAGACTAGCTCACATGCTTGGGTATATTTTAATGTTCTTTTAATCGATGGATGAATGGGCCTCTGTCGTTACTATTTTTCTTTTAATTTGGAGTGAGGGTTAATAGTGACACAAAGGTGTAACAATGAAATTGAGCTATAAACAAGGCAAACAAACAATAATATATATATATTATATGAAAAGTTGTTAGATTTTCCCATTGAACTGAACTGAACTCCGTTGATATTTAATAAAATATTATAATTAAAATAATCCTAATTGATGAAATAAAAATAGTTCGGGTACAAGTAGAATAATCACATTGTTACTAATATTAAGACAAGACAGATTAATTATGTTTATAATGTTTATAGAAACACTAATCGTAATGTAATATAACTTACATGGTCAAAGTGGTAACATTATTTGTATTGGTTTGCAAAATTGATTTAATACACCATTGTGATTGAATGTACAAAGGTGAAAAATGTTAAGGAAACTAACACGGTACATTGTGGTGCTAAAAATGATTGGATGGGGCTGAGGGAGCGGCTGTGTGTGTGTGGCAGAGCGGTCGTTATTAAAATATTCTGTTACTATTTAAAATTACTTGCTAAATGCAGTTTATTATGATCCTGCTTTTGAAACTTCATAAGTAGTTGAATAATTCTGTATTTCAAATGATAAACATTTTTTTCTACTGGCAAGCCCCCAATATGAAAGAATTCAATATGTTTACTGAATTATTGTTTCTGATATTAAAAGTGTTGTTCCTGACAGGAAAATGTTACAAATGTTCAGTATAACCAAGATTTTTAAAAATCCCCACAATCCGTAAATAATGTCAAAATAATTGGTAGAAGGAAATTACTGACACAAACCATTTCAAA